>JBBMHQ010089796.1:0-10811 GCA_037834295.1 Postelsia palmaeformis | reverse complement strand
GTGTGATGTCCGAAACCCCTCTGCAGACTGCCGCTAGGGAACATGCTCTCCATCACGGTGCTGCGTGGATCATCCTCTCCGATAGCACCGTACCCACATGCCGCCGCACCCAGGTCTAGAACGAGTACCCTACCCTGCCCCACCCAGGATCTGGCGCAACTCCTCTTCCGGTCCTTAGCGCCAGTTCCATTAATACCTTCCTCCGCCTCTGCCGTTCGTTGTGTTGTTCGATGCAACCTTCCGGGTTCGGCGAAGACATACTCTCCCTCGCGGCCTGGGCCAACATCAGCGCGTGGCTTCAGTTTACCGCGGCTTCGCAATCGCCCAAGCAGCCCAGCACGGCTAGGGTTGGCAACGAATATGGTAACCTCCGAATCACCGTAATTGTCTTCTATTGGTGATGGCGCCATGCCAGACAGGTGAAAAGCCAACTTCTCCACTGCTTGGTTAATAGTATCAATTGGCACCAACAGCGGGCGGTAATCTCCATCCTCGCCTGCGGTGTCGATCTCTGCCGCGTTGGCCAGAACTTCGAGGTATTCGTCGTGTACGGTCCTGTTGGCGTGCGAAACGCGATACGATATGTCGTACCGAGCTCGGAACGGCGATATCAGACTGCGGTGTTGGCGATTCAGCTGGTCCGATTCTCCTGCTCTTGCCGTCCGGTATGCAGACGAAGCAGGCATCGTAGGCGGGTCGTACGACGAGAAAAGCTCACCCAGTGTTGCATGCAACGAGTCGGATTCGACGACGAGACTATCATCGCTGGGAAACTCGTTGTTCAAACCCAGCAGAACGATCGATATCTGCAGGTTCAGCTCGATGGTAGGCTGCCAGAGGCTCATCATGCATCGGCAAAGGAGTATATCTAGCCCAACCTACTATACCACGGTCGTATGACTGCTTTCCACGTGTACCGATACGGCAGTGTACCAGGTACCAGGTATACCAGGTATGCGCGCTGTTTAGCTGTTTTACTTCGCTGTGTCGAAAAAGGAGTTCAGACTAAAAGGATGGCATTTACAGAACGGGGAACACAATTTCCATCCAATGGCCAGATCCACGTGGAACGTGGAAGCTCGCACATTGAAGTCGGAAATTAGGGCGTACAGTACTCCGCGAGTCGTCTGTGCATACAGCAGACTGCTGCTGTCATCAGATTGAATATCTTCGAGAATAAAATGGCGAGATCTTTGGTCCAGCTCTTAGCCGCTGTGGCCCTGGGCGTCGCTTCTCTTCACCGAACCTCTGCGATCGAAACAGTTGATGAGCTGATAGTCAGCAAATATCTCGGACGTTGGTATCAGGTGAGACAAAAAACAAGCGATAAAAGCTTTCTCGGCGGTGAAAAGAACCACTCCGTCTGCGCGCTGAGCCTCAAGACGTAATTATCCTGCTCGATCCATCGGACGTGTTTTTCAGCTACTCGGAGAGCATGTGAGGGCTTCTGCTACCTGCCTGGCCGTAGACGTGGTGTAGTTACAGCAAGCAGTGTACAGATATTAGTATTTTAGTCCGAATGTCGGACTTTGAGAACCGGAAGTCACCTTCCTCTTTCATATACTGATTTTACATGCTTGAAAGCGTACCAGGTACTGATACTTCAATGTTCTAGAACCACAACACGCGCGTCTGGCCGAATGCCCACACGACATATAACATGTACCGTCCTGACATACCTGCTTTTGTTCCCAGGCGTACGGGAATGCCTTCACGGCCCGGACGATCATCCGTGATAGCACGTGTGTCGCTGCGGACTACGACCTGGTGAGTCACTGCCTCTGAGTCACTGAAATAAAATATTTTACTGCTGCAAAAGTCAGCCTATAGTGTACGTCAAAAGTAAAATAATTTGCAAAAATGCATTCGTAATAAATGAGAATCACGGGACCGGCTTTGATCGACACGTGCCGGCGTGCACGGACACGTGTGATAACTAGAATGCACGTGCTGTACGTACGAGGTACGAGTACATGTATTATACCTGGTACCCGGTAATTGATAAAAGTGTAACTCGGGGACCAGCTGCGGTACTGTTTATGTGTACAGCTGTACGATGATACGATGATGATGATACGTCTGCTATTGGGGACTACGAGTATACGAAGTAAACCAGGTACTGCTCATTTTGCTGCAGATACCAGGGTACCTGATCATAAGTACCATGTATCAGGTACCAAGGTATGGTAGTAGGGGGAGTACTCCCAGACGGACGCATACAGTATGAAGATCGCTCGTCGAGCGTTAACGATAGCAGTATTTCCAACTCTGCAATGCTTGAGATTTCTTCCGACCACCCGTGTCAATTATAGGCGAAGCCCGGGAACACGGAGGTATGTTTGTCGCTGATTCCACTTGCGTTTTCCCGAACCTCCCGCCTCTACCTTTGGAACTGAAAATAGGATCAAGCGACGGGTAATATTACCGTTATCAACTCCAGTCGCGTGAAGATCCCCACTGGCGAGCTCAACACCATCTCGGGGTGAGATTTCGTATGAAGACATCATTCGCGTCCCATGCTTCACACACGTTCTGAGTCATTGAGATTGCAGGAAGGGTAAAGCTAATTATAATTGAAAATGTGGATGCCTAGGCTTGGCCGTGTCGACCTTGAGAAGATTGCCGGGCCTTTACGAGAGTTTGCACCGCCTGCGAGCTAGCCAGTGCCGCTGCTTCCCTTTGATTACAATCAGCACCTGCCGTACTGATATACCAATTCTCGCAGAGTCCGTACGAGACGGCTGCGAAATTTGAAGTCTGCGCGGGTCGTTTCCCAACGTCTAGTTCTGTCTCTAAACGAATGAAACATTCCCGCGAATTCGAGGGACACCTGTCAGCTGCTGTTAGTTGCTGTTACTAGTTGTAAGCGGGTGCTAACCCCTTTATATAGAACCCCCCTCCGTTTCGGCGGAAAAAATGTCGGAAGCAGAGCCAACTAGATGTTTCTGCTCTGCACAGGCAGGGCAGTAATACAGCAAAATATGTCGTCCCGCTCTGGTAGCATGCGGTACAGCAGTAGTACATGACGGTAGCAATGGCACGCAGTACACAATAGTTTTTTTTTCGGAGAAGGGCTTCGCGGAGCGTTAACATTCGCTTGGCTAGTAACGCGCAAGGTCACAAGGTCAATATGCAACGCGACCCTCCTCGGCAAAAACACGATGCCTGCGCTTCTATGAGTAGCCCCTCGACTCTGCTTCACCGCGTGCGTTGGTGTACCGTGCCGTGCTACAGGTACGCATACGGCGTGGACGAGTCCGAGCCGGGGCAGCTAAAAGTGCACCTCGGGCAGGTTCCGGTCGACGGCGACTATTGGGTTGTCGGACTCGGGCCAGCTACCTTTGGCCCCGGCGGGGCGTACGAGTGGGCTATCGTCAGTGGACCGTGAGTTCGTTGCCTACGTTTGTTGCACCCGCATAGCCTTGTTATTTACCAATCGATTGAGCCTGGTCCAACCTGAACCCAATTGCGCTGCTGTACTTGTTTATACAGCAAACACGACACCAGCCGCCGACATAGCGTCAACTGTACTCGAGTAGAGGTTCGTTTCAGCCGATCGGGTGCGGTTACTGTTCCGCAGTGACTTTAACTGAATGTTTTTGTCCTCGAAATGTATTTTTTGGCTGCTCAAGATACATTTTCATGGTTTATTGCTTTGACGGGACGGTATTGATGGTAACGACATGACGGGACGGTAAAACCGTCCTCAAATTGATACCGGGGTCCTGTCCCGTCATCAGTTCTATTAATAGCACCGTCCCGTCCCGTCGAGAATGTCTCTCCCGTTACACTTGACTGTCCCGTCCCGCCGTTAAAGGCTGCTCTTACCATCCCGTCCCGTGAATGCCGTCACTGCTCCCCGTCAAGAAAACCATGAATACCAGAGTAATATTTGCTTCTATTATAATAATAGGAGATGGCAGTTTAGGCCTGTGACGGACCGGCGTCTGGAAATGGTATGTACGTGCGTAGTTGACCAGGGAGAATGAAAGTACTGCTGTACCACGATACAAATTTCAAATGATAGTATCAATTCGTACACGAATGTATTAACATATACACGCCTGTACCAGGTGCACATATCGTACATGCGGCAAGTGGGAAGAAAATATTTACGATGGTACATACGTAATCATACTCGAGTCAGATCGAGATCGAACAAGTGAAAGATATGATACAGATCACACCGCCACGGGCGTGCTCGACACTGGACACCGGCATCACCACTAACATACCAACCACCGCCACCGCCCACAGCCGCAACCTCCTGCTCCACAGCAAATCAAAAGCGCAAAGGCAGCCCAGCCACACGAACAGCCAACGACCAGCACCACAAAGGAGGCACAGCCAGCAGAACAGCTCGAGCTAGCACGGCAACTGTTCTTGGGGCCGGTACCGTCCCGTCCCGCCGTGACAAAAGTTTCATACCGTCCAGTCCCGTCGAGCGAAAGAAAAAATGCCGCCCCGTCCCGTCGAGAAATTTCACACCCACCGTCCAGTCCTCTCTAGCCAACTATATTTTTTATTATTTACCGTCTCGTCTTCAAGTTTCGTCACGCCAAACGTGACAAAATTTTCTCGTCCCGTCCCGTGTCGAATATTAGCAGGCATGAGAAGCCTTGCAAATTTCGGCTGTAATGATGACATTGCAAACATGCTAGCGGTGGAAATGGGCAGCAATTCCGGCATTATCAAGTAACGGTCGGATGACATGACTGAGCCCAGACACGAACACCATATGATCAGTGTCGGCGCTGCGAAGCTGCGTCCGGGGTCTAGAGAAAAGAAGTGGTGGCAGTGTCTTACTTTGGAACCATGCGAGTCGCGCAAACAACGTCCTTGGCTATTCAAATCCTGCTGTCGCCAGCCTGCTCACCGGCGCCCGTCCTGGGTTCGCTGAAACGAAAAATTTGATTGTGTGCGCTAGGGTACACTGTTTACGCGCATGGTCGTGTTTAGCACGTCTCGGGCCTCGCTCATGCAGTGTCCTGTTGTGCGTGTGTCTCCCTCGCAACTCACAATGCCATCGTGAACAGCCAATATACAAGGTAGCCCCCAAATCGTGCAAGCCCCGGACAGCTCTCCCTTAACATCCGCACCCCCCTGTCGGACGTCGAATGCATCGCATTTATCCTTGTAACCTTGTTTCGTAGCGAGGCAGAGACCCTTTTTATCCTGGTGCGTGACGTGCGGAGCTTTGAGGAAAAGTACGCGAAGGGAGTGTTGGCCTTCGTCCATGACTTGGGTTTTACCGACCCGGAGAAAAAACCTCAGCGTATCATCCAGGAGGGCTGCTTGCCCTTCGCCCCCACCACCTCGGCTGCGAGAAAGAAGGTGGGCGATTCGCGCGGCAACCGATTATTTTATTTGTCCTTCGCGATGCGTGGTGTCAGGTTCTGCGCGTGTTGCGTGATTTTCCGGGAGGCATAAGAGTTGGTGCGCACGCACGCACGAAGTAGTGGGTACACGTGCTGGTATCACGTGTAGAAGAAGTATGTAGCACCGCCCCTGTCGCTTTCGGGCAATACTTGTGGATATGTGGGTAGCCCTAATGAGCAAACCACTAGGGTATGCATAGTGATGAGTTGGCTCGTTATTGGGCACGCCCTCGCCGACAACAGTATTTGACACGTTGCGCACCTCTTACCCTGTTTGAACGCTCACATTTTCACCTTCCCCTGCCCTGGTCTGGTCATAAACGCGAAACTACTGTAGAGAACGCTGGGATGGGCAGACTTCTTGGCGTCTACGCAGTGGAATGGGGAGGATGAGACCGCGTATGCCAACGAGATGGGCGAGAACGGCCACAAGCTGGACTGGGGAGGCGAAGATGAGGAGGTCGAATTCGGCTACGCAAGCGGTCTCAAATACGCGAGCGACCTCATGGAGGAGGGCGCCAGGGTCGCCTCATTCTTCGAGCCGGTAGTGCCGGTGACGGCATTGGACGTAGACCGTTACACCGGGCGATGGTACCAGGTGATACATCTGCGTCTCGCCGCCCCCATTCGTGCCTCTGCCGGGAGAGCGTGAAACAGTATCACCCCTGTTGTGATGCGAATATGTTTCTTGTTTCTTTTTTTGTGTTATGCTAACATCTACTGCCTTGCTAAAGGAAAGACATGCCCATCAAGTAACCTGTGGCCCCGCGCCCGTACCGCTTGACGTTCACCAAGCATCGAGGATGCGAAACTACGCATATGCAGCGATTTTCGTGATGTGTTATAAATTTGTACTGTTCTGATTTTTGTTTTGGTCGTACGCTCGGCGGTGCTTTTGGTGTATCTGCAGGCGTACTCTTCATACACGGTGAGCACGCTGCTAGAGCAACACGGCGCGTGCGTAACAGCTGACTACGCCGCACAAGACGATGGGTCAATCTCTGTGGTCAACACTGCCAGGTGAGGGTCGATTGCGCATTGCGTGCACGGGGGCGATGTCTCGATTCTTCTCAGACTCAGCCCAATATCATGAACAATTTTATTTCATGTTGCTGGGTAAGAACAGAAGAGGCAGTTGAAAATTAATATCAAGCAAGCAGGTGGCTGGTATGTAACTTCGTGTTTTGGCCTGCTGGCACTTTGTATTTGTGGAAGAGGCAGGTTCCGCGTCGTGGTGATAAAAACCCTCCTCCACGAATATCGGGAAGAGCAAGGCGACGCTTCGATGCGATGGACTCGCGCCAAAGGCAGGCAATAAGTTTCTCCTCCAATAAATGTCCATAGTGTGCACGGGCGGGTGGTGGGGCATATTGAAGGGTCTTATGCTCCCCTCGTTATTGTTTACCCCGAACGGCAGCCAGTACCAGCGACGATTTCACATGCACCGATTCCTGTATCTAGAAACAGTCGCAGTTCCGATGCTACATTGCAACTTGGCTTCCTCGTCACGAAGGTGCTGTCGTAATGTGTGACAATTTTCGGCTTGGGCAACAGGGCGAAGACCGTGGACGGAGACGTGATCAAAATGGACGGCTACGCTTACGTGGAGGACGCTTCGCAAGCGGGCAAGCTAACGGTTCACCTTGACGGGGTGCCTGTTGATGCCCCATACTGGATTTTGGCGCTTGGCGGCGAAGAGGTAAGCCGGTGGATATTTAGTCCGCGAAATTCGATGGTGGCACGATGCATAGGAATGGATACGGTGGCGTCTCCGACCTTAACTTCAAGCGCTGTGTGTTGCCGGTGTTGTTTAGCAAAACGCGTTTCTTTTTTGGCAACTATCGCTTGACGATACAACGTTGGCGTTTGCCAAGCCCAAGGTGGTGGCGCCTGACCACATGTCGCGTTGTCGCCGCTCCTGAGAACTTGTGCGCCCCTCTCATTTTTCGCGTCACCCCTTTGCAGGATGGCCCCTACTCGTGGTCGATCGTGTCCGACCCTATTAGGGCCTTCCTTTTCGTGCTCGTCCGTAACCCCGAAACGTTCTTCGGTTCCCAAGGCGAAGCCGACCTCCTTGCCAAGTGCAAGGATCTTGGCTTCACATCTTTCTGGAACTCCCCTCAAAAGACGGAACAAGAGGGGTGCGAGTACCCGGCGACCGCCACCGCTGCGATCGCGGAGGTTGGTGGCAAGCTGAATGAGCTGTCGCCAGTCCTCAAACTTCGTGGCGGTGGATTCGGAGTGAAAGGGCCGCTGCACGCCAGCTGCAAGGTGAGCTTCGCGGGACAAATTGGCCTGGCATCCGGCGGATGATCCTACGCAACTGAGTTCTGAGTCTTGACCGCATGTAGTTTTGTTACCCTTCTAGTACCATTTGGCGTGTGGCCCCATACCTGCAGCAGTGGCCTGGTGTGGAGTAGATTCGGCGTCTGGCCATCATGCTGTTAGAGCGCCGAAACCTTCGCGCGGAATCCCCAGGTATGGTGTATATATAGTACAAGCACATGTCGACGGAAGTCAACAAGTTAAGGCGATTTTGAATCGACCACGCCATAACAACATGAGTCAGGAATAAGAAAGAGGCGCTGTCTCTTTGACCGACGGTATGAGATGTATTGAAGTGAAGTACCTACTGTAGATCTACAATGGGCGACAAAACAAGCGCAGGCGGAATTTTCGGTAGCACCGCCGCATTTCTAGTATTTTGTCGGCATCAAGAGTCTCGAGGCGATACTTTACCTTTCGTGGAGAAGTATCTACGCCTGCCTATGCAAACTACTCGAGCTCGTGTCATCGTGTCTTGTTGTGGTGGCGGCCGCACACAGATGACAGTCAGCTTCTCCAAGCGCGGATGCCAAGAAGTTAGTGATGCTCTTGTCATGGCTGCGAAGGGCATGAGCGGCTTCGACAGCTGCAACGGCGGAAACAAGTGAGTTATATGTAGCGCACGTACGAAAAAGCCCTGCAAAATATCGCTGGCCCCGTCCTTTGCTAGGGATCGAGAAGGCACGGTTTCCACAAGCGGAGCACGTTGGCCTGGCTTGAGTATAGCGCGCTGTGAGGGTGACCGGATTCCGGGTACATTATAGCGTTGTTCGAGGCCTTGTTGGACCTATTCATCGGGGCATGTGTGCACCCACGCCTTTTTAACCGGTCGGCGTTTTTTTAAGGTGCGGTTACACGGTGTCCAAGGTGTCCAACGGCAAGGCTGAGTTCGTTCACGAGACGTCGGTGAAACACTACAAGGACAGCCTCACCTTCACCTTCGCCGAAAAGGTATGAATATCACACACATGTACCATTCAAACGAAGCAAAGGGATGTTTCCCTGGATACTGGGAAAGGACCGGGGAGGGGGGGCGTACTCATTTGTTGCTTGCCCTAGTCATTTGAATTGAGGGGGGGTGTACTCGATAGGAGAGATGTACTCGATATCATGCATGGCCCTAGTCGTATGATCATAGAGTTGAGGGGGGGTACTCATTTGTTGCTTGCCTTAGTCATTTGACCATTGACCACGCATCCCTTTCGAGACGAAGCACTGTTCCTACTCCTAATAGAGACTTCCAACAATTGGGCGCTCATTACGTTATTTCCATATATTACAGGGAAACTTTTTACTAATACTATCCCCTTCCTGTTTGGCCGCCTGTGGCCACCATCTATCGCCTACTGTAGGATAACGATCGTTTTTTCGCTGCTATCTAGTGTATCAAACTCCTCCATGTCACATTCGTCTATTTCCCTCATCTCCTTCTCAAACACATCCCGTTCCCCCTTGTACATTTCACATTCTCCCACTACATGAGTTCTACTCTCTATTGCTTTGCCACACGGGCATATCTGTACATCTATTTCCTCCTCTTCCCGGCTACTAGTATACCTCTTTCTTCTTCCTGGCAGGTCCAGGTCACCTACACGAAAGCACAGTTTCAGCGTTTTCGCGAAATCCATCGGGCGTTCTAATTCATATCCCTTTCCTCAATCCCGCGTATATCTCCAAGTGTTTTTCCGATCCCACCTTGTTTCGTAGCGCTAGCCTTTCCCTTCTGTCCATCCTTTCTTCTACTTCCACCTTGTGCTTTACAAACTTCCCGGCGGACATCAGCTCTGTTTGGTTTCCCCCGATACCCTTCCAAACCTTATCAACTACGCGGACCCACCTTATTCCGGCTCGCCCTTTTGTTACTTCATCCCATAGAGCTCTATCAACGATGGCTGGCAACCTCTTTTTTGGCGTGTTCCTTACTTTATATTGCCATTTCGACTTTGTCCTATATATATTTGTCTTGAGTGGATGCATTCCCAGCTCTGCTTTTAGTACTTTGTATTACTATTAAAATAGTCGTACTTGAGCATCGTGGGTTTTTTTCAGCTGCTGTCATCTGTACTGTTTCCAACTGTTAAACGAGTTTCGCGTTCCCTTACCATACTTCTCCTGCATAGTTTAGCTTAGGTACTATCACATTCATCAGGATACATCTATCTCTGAATTCTGGTGTCAAGGTACGAGTTTGTTAGGATCGTATCCATTTTGCCTACGTGTGCTTTACCCTTTCCTGTTACTTTTGTTATTTTTCATGTGTATATCCCAAATGCAGTCTTCTGAGATCTTTACGCCAAGGTACGTATACTGGTCTACGATCGGCAATTCATCTTCTCCCCACTCCCAACTGAAATTTATTGGGTTGACCATACCTTCGTTGCAAAAAACTGCTGCGTACTTCTTGACGTTCGCCGTCACCCCTATTTGTTTCTGCAATCCTTCGGGTGCTTCTGATATCCCCACGAAGTCATCCGCAAACGTCAATCCCGACACCGTGTCTTGCCCTACCGTGACTCCCTGCCTTACTGCTTCGACTGCTACTATCAGGTCGTTGATATATATATCATGAATAGGTTGGGTGACAGCGTACATCCCGTGCAACTCCTTGTAAAATACCAGGGCTTTTCGCGGGTCAGGCGGATTTCAAAGTGTCGCGTGTCGGGTCGGGTCGGGTCATTTTTTTTCAAAAGCTCGCGGGTCGGATCGAGTCGGGTCAAAATAAATATACATCGCACGGGTCGGGTCAGGTCGGGTCAGAGGAATTTGAAATCTCACGGGTCGGGTCGGGTCGGGTCGGGTCAGGAGGTTTTGAAATCTCGCGGGTCGAGTCGGGTCGGGTCAGGAGGTGTTCAAAATATCACGGGTGGGGTCATGACCCGTGAGGTACGGGTTATTCGCGGGTCAGGTCAATATGACCCCTTTTTTTTCGGGCTGACCCGCACGTCCGACCCGCGGGTCTGGCCCACGGATCCGTATTTTTGCTGACGTGTGCAGCCACCTGCCAGAAGGCCGCCTTTGTGACCCATGGGTCTGACCCGCGGGCCTGACATTGTACAACACGAAATACTCGCCGTTTCCCGCCCAAAGGCTTCTCTCGTGCCGATACTT
>JBBMHQ010089785.1:0-10812 GCA_037834295.1 Postelsia palmaeformis | reverse complement strand
CCAGGGATACGAAAAGGAGGGAGCTGGAGGAGTAGGGCGAGTGGAAGGAATGTGACACAAAAGCAAAAAGGGACGGGAGCAGAAAACATTGTAACGTGAGATATTTGCAATATCCACCTTGCAGACGATCGGCGCTACTACAGGAGGAGAGGTTGCACGCTAGAGCCCTAGACTAATTCACAACTCGAGCAGGTAATCGTTTCTCAATATACGGTCAAGATCGTTGCATGAAGCTCTATCTCCGATCTTATGTGGTTCAGCTCATCCCGCTGCCGGGTGTGGGACTCAGTGTCATCCGCATTTTCTAGGACGTATTTTCTGAGATAGGTCTACGCTATGTACATATCCTGCACGACCTCTCTCGGAGGCATGTATGTGATGACCTAGACTATTCAAATCATATTTAGTCCAATGCTTGAAACATATCGCTCAAACCAGGGTCAGCCAAGCAGCACGTTTTCCGCGATAAAAAAGATGGCATGCACCATAGTGGGGCGGGAGGGAGGAGTGCCCGCTCCATGGTCCCGGAACTGGTGTTGCGGAAAGTAAGGGAACTGGAGAGGTAGGTCAGATATATTGGACGGAATCGAGGATAACGAGGGTTTGGAACAGAAAAGTCCGCAAGAAAGTGGGATGTTTTCAATATCTACATTATAGACGGTTGGCGCTGCAGTAAAGGGTACGCGTTAGAGCCTCAAACAATCCCATATTTCGGACATATCAACAACTCCCAGTTCATCATCTACTGTAGATACCTCAAGGCAGGTATATTCCCGATCCTGCATGATCTAGCTCACCATGTTGCCGCGTGAGACAAGAAAACTTTCTGCATGGTCTACATAGGACACGTTTCTCTCCGTTGGATCCGGATAACCTAGACCATGGCCTATTCGATATGTGAAAAGTTCTGCGTCACGGGTAGCTCCCAAACCGTCGCAACCGAGGAGCAAATGCGTGTCATGATAGAGGGTCGGGGTGGCACGCTCCTCCTGTGGGTGGAGAATTTCTGACTTGGACGGAGGCGGGGATCCTGAACCGAACAACGACTCGAGAAGTACCCTTGAAATTCCTGCTGTTTGTGTTTTCTAGCTTGTTACTCGCGTCCCAAATATTCCTATACCTGGTATTAGGTCTTTCGCACCAGGCTGTCGGCGTGACTTGGTTAGTTATCAGGTACGACAAGCTTTTAGGCACGACGACCAGGCTAGCTTGAAGCGCCAGAAGCTGACAGGAGACGACGTACGCAAAATGACCATTCGGTTGACTAGCCCAACCTGGGCAGCTTTTGGCGACAGATGATAGCAGCAGGAGGCGAACGCGACGATGCTTACAGCCCGATGGGCGGACAGCATACGACACACTATGCGCCAAGGGCAAGTACGGCGGGCTTTATCAGGAACCCCATTCATAAAGATAAAAAAAATGGGAAAAAGTGCACGTTAGCTGTGAGTTCAACCGATCAGTCGATGCTCATATTAGCAAGTTACGCGCCACCGGTCGGAAACCGTTACCAGGTACCTGGTGAAGATGATGACAGATGATTTTCCTTACATCGTTACACCTCGAAGCGACATCTTGTCCATCGTATGTACACATCTGGTAGACTACATGGCCACCTACGAGTGCAAGTTTGTGTTTTGCTGAGCAAGGTGCCCGCCTAAACCCGACGACTCAGTGAGAAAGTCGGTACGGATCATCCAGCGTTGTGTGCCTGCGGTCGACGGGAGGATGTGCATATCGCCCGGCCCATCAAGACCGCAGTTGCAGTGGTTCAATTGTGTCGATCGCAACCGTACTGCAGGGAATAGCTTCGCTCGAATCGATGGAAGGAAAGTATCGTACTTGAAGAGTTTTTCTTGCAAGAACATCTCCTACCATACGTATGCACCCGGCGTTTATAACTCATTGTTATCGAAGAACGCGTTTTCCATCATTTCCAAAGTTTGGAAATAACCGGAAGTATGTATGACTATACGGTGACCTTCTGTGACTATCTGTGTGAAATTCTCCAGAAGCAACAAAGAACAAGCTCGTTACATACATTAGGGAAGAAAGTGAGAAAAATAGAGAAGATTAAAAAATTGCGCGAAAAACCTCTAACAATTAGGAAAAAAAAGCTGTCCGATAAGGCCGGGCCTTATGCAAAAAAAACTGAATAACTGAAAAATGCAGGAAGTCGGATTTTCCAACGGCAAGAAAACACGCCAGATCGGTGCGCCTTTTGCCGTCGAATCGTGATTTTTTTTCTATTTTATTGGAGAACTAAAAACACAAAACACAACCGATATTTTGAACTCCACGTGAACCAAAAAAATAAAAATAAAACTTGGACCACAACACGAACGAGAGTCGCTCACGCCGGGTTGGGCGATCAACCTACACCACCAGCTACTCGAAGGAAGGTAAATAGTGAGGGACCCCCTAGAAAAGCTGCGTAAGGGGTTTGCTAGTCGCTGGACGAGCAAGGAGTTCTCGCCCTCACGGAGCATGAGCTGCTTGCGGCGGTCGAAGTCCGATAAAAAACGTGAGATTGTTTTGATGCTGCTGTAATCTCGTTCTACTCGTCTTCAAAGTGGTTCTGCCTTATAAGCTAGATAGAGCAGCTGCAGTTGGGCGGCCGCAAGGGACACCATGGTGGCCAAGGTGCTGATGCCCTCCCTTTCCGTGGTGGCCGATGCACAAGTGTTGGAGCCCAGCTGTGTACAAGCGTAACTAAGCATGTAGCGTCGTGACCCGTCATGAACCCACAGTTTATAACCCAAGCAAAATCGTATGCTGCCACTGAGGTCTTGCGCAAAAAAAGCACCAGGTGAATTTTATCACTTTCAAAGTTGATCAGAAAAGGCTGCCAAATAAAATCATTTCATCGAGTTTAATGAGTGAAAAAAGTCTCGGAGGAACATTGTTTCCACCAAACAGGCACCATAAGACGTGATTTTGATAAAATCTGATCGGATGTAGGACCAGACACCTCGAAGCCTCCGTAAGCAGTCATAAAAAAGCAGTCATATAACCACCTTATGAAAAAATGCATAAGATCCGGCCGAAAAACAGAATGACAAAAAAAAACAGGAAATATATAGAAGGTTGAAAAATTGCGCGAAAAAAATGTCAAAATTCGGGGGAGGGAAAGCTCTCCGATAAGAATGACCCTAATAATACCTTGTATCATTAGCATCCACCACATATTTTTCACCCCTGAGCTTTTTCCGTAACGTCGTGTCTAGAACGGACGGTGGTCGGCGAAGCAGATTACCATGTGGGTACTCGTCCGCATAGGATCACACACCAAGCTCAACATCCTTCGCGGTCACTATTTATTTATTTTTCAATCATCACTTTCACTTTCCAGCCTAGCTCGTGGGAGGTTTTTACCCTCGACGACCTTCTGGACATACCGTGATCACAGGTGTCTACCCTTCTCCCCCCCGGTACGTGCCTTCATTTTTTTATCGCGCATAGGGTTCAGCATTCCTACTGCTCGTCGATTTTCATCGAATGTAGCTAAGTCACGCTCTCGCGCTTTCCGCTAATCAATTTATTTTATGCAAGAAATAGCCCCTGAGCATGCACTCGGTAAGAGTCGAACCCAAGAAACTGATATTGATAGGCGCGCGGACTACCTACCAAGCCACCGGGTGCATCCCGACTCGAGGTCACTATGCCCGGGAAAGTAATGAATTCACGGGCATTCAATATAGAATTTAAGCATAGAACGTAGTGAGAAGGAAGCAGTATCAGAGCCGCAAATAGATTAGACAAGCCGAAAGTTGGCACATCAGAAGTGTGCCCTGTCAGACTTGGTGGGTGGGTTTCCTTTGGTTCCCGAGTTTTCTTCCTTCGGGAAAGTTATAAGTGATCAATGTTGAAGATCATGCTGCACACTGTCGGATGGCAAGAGAAATTATATAATAATACAGACCCGAAAATGGTCTTCCTACAATCTCGGACAGGGTGGTGGTAGTCTACATACAGCTTCAAGAGTCTAGAGCGGCAGTACCCCACTGCTGTAACAGGATATTCTACTAATCACGTCCCTGCCCATCTTATTATACGAGTACGAGCGGAACCACTGTCGAAATCTTGTTCGTCAACGCTCACCGATAAACCACTTCTGGAAAGCGCACTCTCCGATCACCTCCCGCGACTTCCCGGGTCCAGAGATGACCGCGACCTTGGATGGTGGGGTTACGATGCAGTTCCCTGCAAGGCAAAAAAATTAAGCCCGTGGTGGTCCGTGAAAATTGACTTCATACCTTACTGGGTATGAATGAAGCTCGTACAGCAACGGCACAGCAGGGCATACCGGATAACTTCATCTGCGAGTACGGAGGCGTGGCAGAGGGTCGTTGTTGGCGCTCCCGTCTTGGCTTGCGTTAGGCTTACATCGCCAATCAATGCCCTGGGGCAAAGGATAAAGAGCCGAGCCTTCAGCAGGCCTCTTTGTTTACGCCTCTGCGGCTGGTGCTGCTATCTGTACCATTACAGGTACGTGACGTCGTAATTGAGCTAGGCCTCGGGCTTGTTGTGCTGGTGGATTGAACCACGGAGAAGAATAAAACTGAAAACGGAAAGTTTAATTCGTTACCCCGCAGCTTGTACATATCATAGCCGCGGCATGACCCAGACGTCTAACATCTTCTATTGCCTCCCACTTCACAGAACGAATTCCAACAATGTCTCAAGGACAACCGTCTCACTCATATTGAACGTGTTCGGTTCTCGCTGCAATAGTACTGCTGCTGGAGTGCCGTCGGCAAGAGGCTGAAGCTTCTCTCTGGAGGGCTGGCAGTCGTCGCAACCAGGATGGCAAGGAAGGTGAACAAGGAGGCCAGGCGTCAACACGAGAAATAACGCGGCTTGATTGAATATTCGAAAACTGGAACCAACCAGGCGGCTTAATGTACCAACACCAACACCAGTACGAGGACTACTGTTGATGTGACAGGATCCTGGATATACGGACGCGATAGGATATAGAGTACAAGACACGGGACGCAGGACAAGGCATACAGTATACCACAATATAGAGCATATAGGACGCGGTACACACGGCACGGGATACAGGATACAGGGTTGCACGATGCGCCGGTCGATATTTCCGAGGTTGGCCATCAGTCCTCATTTAGCCTAAAATACATCTATCAATAGCAGGCACGGCCCGGTTTTAGAAGGAAGTACCACGTTACGTTTACGTTACTACTAGTATGAATCAAACGACAAAATATATCCGGATTTTTCTGAGAGCATACTTGGAGCATCCTTCGTATTCGCCCGGTATGGGTAGGCGCGCAGGGATTGGTTGGACTGTCCCGCCCCCTTGGTTCGAATTTTTGAACTTCCAATCAAGCCGCGCCGCGTGCGTACCAGTTAAATAAGTACCTGGTATGAGGTTTTGTTCCAATTATTTGCATTGCAGCCTGGCTGGCTATTTTGTTTCCGCTCTTCTTTCCATCATCTGCTTGGGCCGCTTCAGAGAGAAAGAGAAGCCCGGCCTAGCAAGCGAGCGACAGACAGGCGTGGTTACTAGGGTTACTTGCGCATTTATTTCACACTGGAATGTATTAAATAAGTGATTTATCTCCCGCCCTCGAGCTACGCTTACATACAGTGTTACTGGTTTCTCTGTCTGTGTTGTCGGCAACCGTTTATTATGCAGACCCTCAGCAAAATGGGCTGTGCGCTGGTTTCCCCGTCAGCCAAGTGAACGACGGTCAAGGATAATTACTATAGCGAGTGGTTGAGTCGCACTACAATATATTTGTGCCTCTGTTTGTATCTTCCGTTTTGTTTTTCTGCTACCTGCTTTCCGTCTGTTTTGCTTTGCTTCGTCTTCTTTTTTGTTTCTCGTCTGCTAGTTAATAATCTCTTTTTTTAGCTTTTCCGGATGTTTTAGTGGCGGAGTACGTACGCTTGTCATATATTGTTCCTATCTCTGTTCTACACCTCTCACGTTGCCGGCGAGCCTGCAATCTTCGAAAGAAATGCACAGCAGTCTCTCGTTGTGTGTTCCCCTTCTTGATTTCTTGCTTTATACTATTGCTTCCTCGCCTGGCCTGAGCTTTGTTTCTCTCTCTTCCCTTTTGGATTGATTTGTGACTCTTTCGATTTCGATTTGGATGTTTCGACGTTGAGTTGTTATTTGTATCCTGTCTTTTTTTTCTGGGTAGTATGTGGTCTACTCGGTTTCTGTGGCGACTTGCACAGCATAATATCGCATTTATATGATACGTACGTGCGCGGACCTCACTTTTTATTTCGTCCGAGATGTATAAATGTGCTCCAGTTATCATGTGTACTATCATCTGTTTGTTGTATTTTTAACGAGGCACTCATTTTCCACTCCAGAGTTGTTGGAGCCTGTCCTGCTGCCACGGACTGTATTTTATCGTGGCGATGAGTTAATGTGAGAACAATAACAACAGCCCTTACCAATATATATATATATGTCTACATAGTTTTAGCCACAGTGTAAACAAATATCAGCCGTAGGATTAATTCCGTTTGGGAGGACCTGTGGCCGCGTGTGCTTCTTCGTGTGCTTTGATTCAAGGTTGTTGTATAAGCCTCCTGCAACTCGTGACTGGCGTTACGGTAGGGGGGGGGTTCTGATGCCATAGTTTCGATTCCCACCGCGTTTACGCCACTCGCGCCAACGGCTCTATAGTTCATGCAACCTCGGACTTGAGGATATTCATTTCGAGGTGAAACCAAAACCAATGAAGAAAATAAGCAACCGCAAAACAAATAGGGCAGTCACTCATCCGAGGGGCTTAGAACGGGAGAGAACAGAAGGACCTACAGTGAAGATTACGACCCTAATGAAGAAGCCGGTCTCCCCTTCTCGTTGTACGAGGGACCACACTAGGCCACGGGGGAGAGGGGTGATCGGTTCATCTATGTAGCCACTCGCGCGAAAGGAAAGCGTCAACGGGTAGAAGGCGTCCAGAGCACGAAGTGTCATACCCTCGCGCGTTTTTCTCTGGGGGGGGGTCGAAAACCGTTGGAGTTGGTGTACCGAAGTATGCTTGCAAGCGCGATGCCATCGGGTGTGGAAAAACATCAAAACTTCACCCCCTACCATCATTTTCAGGGTCATGCCGGGGACTAGCGTAGCAACTCCCAACGAATCGTGTTATGCCGTTGTGGCGTTCCGAAAAACTCCGCCCCCTTGTGGTGTTGTTTACTTTGCAAAAAAAGGTGACTAGCGTCGCTCTTATCGGCGCTAATTTTACGCCTAACCCCGACCCAAGCGGTCGCGGAAACCTATGGAAAGGCTACAGCAGCTTTGTGGACTGTCGACCATTTGGCCGGAGCTACGTCGAGTCGTATTGTAAACGCTAAGTGTCTGTACTTTGGGGAAAGTTTAGTGAACTATCTTGCCGCTCTTCGCGCCGAGTCGATCCAAGACACCATCGACAACCTGCTTGACATCGTCCGACAAATGGCTGTCTCGCACTCAGGGGTGCAAAGAACGTCTTCTTCGCCTGCGGAAAAAAGTTCGAAATAGCGGGCGACGGGGGGGTGGTACTCGGTATCATGTCGTCTTCATAGTCCTATATCCCTAGATCCTCGCATCCATACAATGCCGGGACGGAGCACGTCGGCACGTCGACGGGGGAGGGAGAGGATGAGGGTGATCTCAAATAACGCATGGCCGTAGTCGAATGACAATAGACCCTCACACCCCTGAAAAAGCCGGTACAGAGCGCGCAGGGTTTTCACTGACCAGGCGGACACTGCTTTCACCGAGAGCGAGGCGCAAAAGCCGGTACAGAGCGCGCAGGGTTTTCACTGACCGGGCGGACACTGCTTTCACCGAGAGCGAGGCGCCATTAGGCGTCCATCGAGTTGGATGAAAGAGTGAGCTGCATCTTGCTAAAAAAAAGGGCCACTGGTGTGCGTAGCTCTGTGCTTTACTGGACAACGAAAATATGTACTGATTACAGCACATCGGGAAAAACATACACACACAAACACACACGGTGGGGTGTTTCACCGAGCCGTCAAAGTGGCGTTCTACCGTAGAGATTCACCCTGAACGTTTTGAGGCTCCTCATCTGGCCTTAAGGAGCTCCATACCTCACCGGAAACCGACTTGAGTACAAATCAAATTGCATCCCGATGAATTATCCCTTGGCCCATGTCTACAGCAGTTCCGTCTTCTTTCGAAACAAGATGGACAATCCGTCGATTTTGGGTTGAGGAGCCCCCTTATTTAGGAATAAATGTTTTCAGCGCGAATGTACCACCTTTATCGTAGAATAAGTCCAAGCTCAAACCTTAAGACGAATGCATACATAATACGGTGGGCACTTGACGCCTGCCACAGTTTATACAATATGCTCGGAAGGAGCTAGTTATAGCGATTATGGCTTGTGCGATCGATAGATATTTTACCCCACTAGCCCAAGTACGTGCAGCAAACACCTCACACTTTTGGCGTCGGCAGCAGGGCACGGGTTCGAATCTCCCTTCAAATTGTGTTTGTAGAGAAGCGCTCGCCCCGTGCGTCCCTAAAAACCGTGTCTCCCTGATTCGCCAGGTCTAAAACCAAGGCGGGTGGCTCAACCCACGGCCACGCACGGTACCGACGTCCCAGAGACCCCGCAGTTCAGAGGGGCGGGGAGAGAGCGTCAAGAAGATCCCCGTGGGCTTAATAATCGATCGATATTTCACCCCTATTGTCAGCACGGTGGGTGAGGGCAGCACGTTCCGACGGAACAACATATCTGGTAGACCGAGATTATCAACTGACGAACCGACCTATAGTGCCCTTTTAGGGGTGGTGGATTATATCTTGGGTGTAATGTCTAACATGAAGAAATAACATCGTTTCATCCGAGACACGACTTCGAGGGACATCGCGTGCAACATGCGACTCAGCTTGAAAGCTCTACAGCACGAGTGGTCCTCAACCGAGTATATAAACAGATATATATCATGCTAACCGGTAGTCGCTCCTTGAGAAGCTCGAATGATCGCAAAAAACAAACGTGCAAATCCCTGCTGCGGGATAGAGCAACTACTAAGTATGGCTGGCGGTTTACGGTTTGTTTTATTCCACACGTCGCCCATGAGATTGCTCTTTGGCTTACGTATGTAAATAATATTATATTTTGACTCGCATCTTAGGGTTATGGGCTGGTCTGGCGAGTTCTTCTTCGAGGGAGGGGGGGGCTCAGAACAATTGGGTGCTGAAGCTTGTTACAGGGAAGAGGGGTCGCACCTTTGAGTCCAATGCATTCCCGTTAATCGGGAGCTATGTACCCAGTGCCTCTGGAGACAGCGCGTTTTGTTTTCGAAGTATACGTCAGATACCTGCTCAAATCTAAAGTTTCCTTTTCCCCGTTGCTTGCATACAAAAGGGAAGACTAGTGCCCGCGAGCAGAAGTTTTCTGGGAAGGTAGAAATACTGAAGTGAGTCCGCCTTCACATTTTTTGCGGGCCACCGTAGAATGCATCACTAAACTAGCGCTTGTGGTTCTAAGCCGCTGAAAAAAGGAGATAATCCATCTCATCCCTCGGCAGGGCTTTCACGTCTCGCCTCGTGGTTTCGTGGTCGATTGAACTCCCTAAGGTGATATGTTGTTTTTATTAACATGATACGAGGTACGACAAGTGGGCATGTCTGGTTCAGGACTATAGAGGGCATGCTGTAGTTTGCTTGTTTTTCTCGGGTTCGTGTGAACAACACGTCTGCGAAAACCCTGCTTCGGTATGAGGTACGGACGAAAAAGCGCCACCTGTACAGCAGGTGGGATTGCTCCAGGGCTGGTCTGCGCTCGGTCTTCTCTGTGCGCTCCACCCTCTGGATCTCATGCGACGGTGGGATGTGGGGATGCTTGGGCCCGAAATACATTTTTGACTGCACAGCAGTGGTGGGGTGCTCCAACTGAGCAAGGGGCTATCCTCAAGAAGTTTGCAACAGTATTTGTAGTGTTCTGCTAGGTGATCTAGTATGGAACTTCCACGTCGGGGATAGCGCGGCTATTTCGGATTAACAAAAGTCGCCGTTTGCATGAAGGTATGTTTTCATAGCTCACCCATGCTACTCCGACCTTGATACATACTGCAATACGTCTAACGGCACGGCCCTGCGGCACCAAACCCAGCTGCACCCGCGCGTGCACTGCAGCAAACAGCCCAGCTCGGTCCCGTCTCACCATCCACTGCGCTCATTCTGCCACACACCACTTCCATTAAATTAGCTCCCCAACAATGTGGCAGCAGTTCGAGAGGCGGTAATAAGGCGACCCGTACGCGGGAAACCGTTTCATAATTCCCCCCTTCCACGAGCGCGCACGCTTCAACTAGGGTTGATTGCTGGAGAGGATGGAGGTGCCGGGAGCTTCCTCGGGAGCGATATCAACAAGATAGTTGCCTAGCTGTCGGAGACCGTGAATTCGCTTACCGGTGGCGAAGGAGTAGGAGAGGGTAGGGTAAGGTCGGTCGGTGCCTTTTGTTTTTGGCCTATTTTTCCGGTCCAATATGCTTCGACTGTGCCCGTGTTTCTCCAGTCAAGAGAACATGCAGGGTTTGTAGCCAGCACACATTTTAGTGTGCTTATGCCAAGGTTCGAGATTGTTTATCTCAATTCTGTTCTGTCCTAATGTCGTTCATTTTGTGTCTACCATGCGACAATGATGCACAGCACGATCAGATTCAACATCGATCACTCACAAACATGTTGTTGTTGATCACTCACAAACATGTTGTTGTTGTTGTCTTCACGTTGAATCGTCCTTTCTACCCAACTTCATCAGTACACCCAGTGTCCGTCCTGATTCCTTATCCTAGAGAGGTACTGAT
>JBBMHQ010089774.1:0-10812 GCA_037834295.1 Postelsia palmaeformis | reverse complement strand
AAAAGTGATACCGCATAGATAGGCGATCGCTGCTGCTGATGGGTGGTGCTAAAAAAGAGCGATGGTGGTGACACGGCAGGTTTACGACTGCTGCTGCTGTAGATTGCAGCAAACAAGCTCTGTAGTAAGGCTCTCTCCTTTTGTGCGAGCTAGCCATGTCGGCTTATTATTTAGAAGAACGCCGATCTTCGAAGAAAGTGGATCTCGAGAGGTTACGTAGATAGCTTTTACTTCCAATCCTCTGTGTTGTACAGACAGGACAATGTACACGTATGTGTTCTGTCTCCAATGGTCTGTCGATCACTTTGCCACCGTCATATATGTCGTGTGCCCGAAGTCCCCGAAGACGGAAAGTCTATTTCGGAAAAAAGTTTTTTTTTGCTCTCGATGTTCGAAGTTTCCTCGAAGAGTTTGGTATTTGGAACGAGGTTTGCACGTACTTTGCATCACACCTCGGACCTACTTCAGTATAGCTTCGCCTCTGCTTCTCCGCGCTGTTACGAGTAGGTTGCGGCTACGTATTATTAACACACAAGGCGATGAACGACAATCGGCCCCGTGTTCCAGGCACCAAGAGGCTAATCGACGAGATCACCAACATCCACCCCCACACACCCCACACTCGTCCCAACTCTCTTTTCATCTATGTACAGCAGTTTTCCCGCCACCATCTTCCCGCACCCAACACGAGTGTCAACAAAAACAGCAGCTACATGATTGATTGCATTCCCGAATCGGAAAATAAATAAATACCAGTACAACGTACCTCGTACGACATATTTCAAAATCCAAGTGAAATAATGCAAACCTCCCGCTTTCTCCTCCCCCCCAGTAGTACTGGGTGTAGTACGACTAGTAGTGTGAATGATTTTGAAGTCGGGCGACGTTCCAGATGAAGGTATCTTGTTGGATACTTTTAGTTTACAAAAAAATATATAACTTCTTGTCTCCCCGAATTTAGAAAATAAACTAATGTGGATACCAGGTAGGTGCCATCCAAATCTCTAAAGCAAAATAGAGGTAAATTAGTTACTGTGCGTTGTTCGATCTGACCCGCCCCCCGCTATTCCTCGAAAGGACTCAAAGGCAAATTTTTCACGAAATTATATTCGAATCAAATCTCAGTTTTATTTTTCCTATCCGATTATATCATGGAAAATGTTTAACTCTAAATAATGGGTCTGTTTTACCTCTGGTACTATTTTTTATAGCAAGGCCACGAGTATACTCAGTATAGTGTTGATTACTTTGTAACCGCCATGCGTACAAGCGCAATAATACATGCCAATAACCCCGCCGCGGGCAAGGCTGTGTGCTGTTGTGTCACCAACCAATTACGGTATGTGTGAAGACTCTCATCAACAAACACGTACGTAGGTACTCATGTATGTGCTGCGGTACGTCAACATTCTGTGCTGCAACATTTACAGAGAGTATTTCGAATATTTTTCAGTGTCTTGGTGTGCTTATCACTTGTCACGCATCTCCCCACAGAAAAAAGCTGATGTTGCCAAAAGTTTCGACAACATAGCCAATGGAAGCATGTCTGCCGCTGTTTTTTGTACGAGGACTACTATTATACTCGTTTTCTGCCCTATAGCTCCGAACTTTTCCATTGAACCAAAAATTGGCAGGCCGGATATGAGCTCCTTGGTGCCAAAGCGACACCACTTTTAGTGTCGTCGTGCTATCGTACTGTTGTCAAAATTTACTGGCATACCACTCTGTCCCGTGATAAAGTAACCGTATTTTACTGTGAGGCGTGCGAGCGCGAAGTTCGTTCGTGGTTCCAAGGAAGAAAAGCAGACGTCCAGTCTGAGAGCCAAGGTGTCTTCTATCTGTGTCGGTGCCGACTGGTCTCTCTCCACACTCGCACCAACTGCAACTGCGACTTCACGAAAAAATACAAGCAAACTGAGAACAGCGCTCGAATGCATTTCTTTGAGGGCAATAACAATAACATAAGTTGTGAAGCAGTTGCACATTCAACATGGATCTACGAACTTCGCTTGGTGCAGCCTGATAGCAATTGATTCCACATGTGGCACACTTGTGATCTCTAGAACGGACTCAGAAAAAGTATCTGTCTGTCCGATGAGGGCCAGTCTATGGTCATCTACGGATAAGTTGCTTTCGAAACAGCTACGCCCATGCCGCACGCATTATCAGGTCGAAGCCCTTACGGAGGTGAATGGTACGGGCCAAACCATACCTCATGGAGTGCCCTGTGTGTGGAGTTATCAGGGTTGACTTCCAGTATCCCAAAGGGGGTGACGGGTCGAACAGCAGCAATCGCTCGCCCGAGGCCAGCGGAAACACTTTTGTCAAATTTTCTTTCGAATAAAAATTCTGGTTAAATGAATTGCTGTATTGTGCTGCAAGCGATACGCGAAACGGCAATAGCTAAGGCTGTCCTCCGTCCCTGCCTCCTTGCCGCTTCTCTCAGTCCGTCCCTCGCTCCCATTCCTCTCCCTCTCCCTCTCTCCCTCCCTGCCCCGCTCCCTCCCTCCCTCCGTCACTCCTTCCCCCCCTCTCTCCCTCCTCCCTGCCTGTTCCCTCGTCCTTGTTTCCGGGCGCCTCCCTCCCCACAGTCGTAATACCTGGTACCTCGTGGGCTGACGTAACAACACTGTTTTCGAAATTCGTAAATTCGTTCGGTATGAACATCATTTCGAATTTCGTAAATCCTTTCGGGTCTTTATTCCGTAGATTTTTTAGTACGTACGGTGGGGATCCCAATCAAACCTTTTAGGGGTGCAGGCCCGGTTAGGGACAAAGTTCATGGGATTTGTCTGGTTTATCCCTAGAATGAGACTGCAGTCCTAAAAGTGCGGCTTCATTGAGTGCTGGGCCCCACGCAATAAGTGCGGTAAAAAACTCTAGACACAACTTCATCCCACTCAAGTGCGGCTGCCGCACTCAGGTGGAATAAGTTCACCTACGTACGGACAAATTTCAGTCGAACAGTACGCCCATGCCACACGCATCAGGTCGAAGCCCTCACGGAGGTGATCGTCATGGTCCAAACCACACCTCATGGGGTGCTCTGTGTGTGGAGTTATCAGAGTTGACTTCCGGCATCCCAAAGGGGGCGACGAGTCGAGCAGCAGCAATCGTTCGCCCGGGGGCAGCGGAAATACTGCTTGTCAAGTCTGTTTTCAACTGGAATTGGGTGGAATTCATGGCCGCACGGCCATGGTCTTGCCCGGAGCCGGTGGATAAATTGAATTGGCGCGAAACGCCAATAAACGAGGGACAAAAACGACCGAAAAATTATCATGCCTATATATAGATAGGCGAAAAAAGGGTTCGTCTGTCTGTAACTAAGGTTGTGCCTTTGTAGTACCGGTTGCGAGAGCTGTCCGTAAAGGATTTCCACACACTCGACATCTACAGAAGCGAACGATTGTGGGCTAACCCGTGGAACTTGCTTCGCCGCACACGTTGTCTCGTCACTGTCGGAGTACTGCTGTTGTCTTGGTGGTGTTCTGGGAGCAGCAATATTTCGGTTGTTGTTGTTTGGCTTGGGTTTATTGTGTGAATACACACGGCCTACGGCATGTAACAGGCAAGCTTGCTTTCTTTTTTTATCTACTGGTACTGGCCGACAATCCGAGTACTACGGCGTTTGAGTGTGTTCCCACTTGTCCACAACACAGATGCTGTGTGCGTTTGCCTTGATGTTCTCTGGATGGTTTCAATAGGTCAGACGATGTTTCTGTGCAGCGATCGATTCAGTTTGCTTATGATAACGTCACGAGCACTTACCGTGACTATGCAGCTAGCCCACCCGGGTGAAGTCAAGAATTGTTAAGTACGTGCAGGTGGGAGAACGTGCACATGGGAAATCATCACCGGGTTCACAGATGTGCGCATCGCATCTCCTCTTGCACCTGGTACGTATATATTGAAAAAATAAGTAGTTTCCCAAACAAAACGTAATTTCATTCCGCTCGTGTACCCTCGTTGGGGGCAACGCGCAGAAGCGACCTTCGTCGCTCACTGCTCCTACAGCCCCCCGAAACGTATAAGCCCACTAAGTTCTTCACATATAGCTCAAACGCAATCCGCTCTCAGAAGCTGTGCACCGCCCGAAGTGTCGACTGTAGTCTGCAAGGACAGCATGCAACATTTCTTGCGCAACAATCAAGACATGTGAACCAAACGTTGACTGACCGAACGCCCACTACAAGAATACAACCATCCTCGTAATAGTATCAACAGAGAGTAAAAACGTCACCTATAAGTCCTGGCAGAATGTATCCCTGAAGCATATTGAGACAGTGCATATATATGCTGTACGCATCGTACGCCATTAGGTTTAATCTAAAGAGTATTATTCGGACCACCCGTACTTAACATGCACCATAATTGTGGCCAGGATTTCAGCCCGCCCGATACATTTCGTCTCGGGTGCATACAACTCGCACTCCCTACTAATTTTTTAACTTGTATTCATCTCCTTCGGATGCTCAAAAGTCCCCAGAAAGCTCATCGGGTGCATAGAAGTTAAACCATCTTCCACCTTCTTCGGGCTGCTGCCAGACGTGAATATGGTGGTATTTCTATGCCTCCACTGCCATATCATGCCCCCTGGCAAACGCGCGAAAATCTCGATGGCATAAACCACTGCACAGCCACCCTCTGCCCCCCCCTGATCTCGAGTAGCTTGGTGTTCTGCATACTATCTGCTTAAACTGAAGGTCATCGGCGATTCAACAAGCAAACCTTTGCCACGGGTGGCACTTGTGAGGCCTTCACTACTGACGAAAGCGCGCCAGTTGGTCTTGATGGGTGCATCTTTCGCGCACACAGCCTTTAGCGGTTCCCTGGTGCTGATGCGGCCATGCTACCTACGTCGCCACCCGTACGCCGTCGAGTATGGGAAGGGCATGCCATTTAGCCCAAAAGCAGCAAAAAACATACCGGAACTGTACAGGCCCTCACTCGAGCGCCCGAAACTCCAAAACGCGAAATCGGGCTGGGTTTCACTTGCTGTTTTAATAGTACGCCTCGAGGTGGTGGGCCTTGTTGCTCAAACTGGGAACGAATGACGATGTTCTTTACCGCTTCCATATCCGCGACGACATCGTGCTCCTTGAGCTTTGCATCAGTGTAGCTATCATCCAGTACGTGGGAATACAACGACACGAGGTACCTGTCTGTCCCGTTTCAATGGTATGTCTACATTGTCTTGGCGCCCGCCCTACTGGTGGAGGGGCAATTCCACTACTGCGAAGGTATTTGGCATATCTCTTCCTCCGTATGCGATTATGTCGCAAGCAGCTTATCGGATCGGGTTGGCTAGCTTCTCCGTCGTCCCGCCGTGTCTTTACCATGTGGCATAGTGGATGCCTGTCTTTTATTGCCGTTGTCGACCACTCTCCTGCCTTGCTGCCACCGGCGGAACAACACATACATGTAGCCCGTCCGGACAGCGGCTGTATCACCGATATCCCATATGGTACTCGATGCATTGGCGCTTGTGTCGCCGGGTACAACGCTCATGCAGAACCAGCATTTTCACCGGCATACCCCACCTAAACTCGTACATAATAATATAGGTCGTCCTCAAACACGTCTGAGCTCTCTCGTCCAGTTTTTTTCACATGTCCAATGAGTAAACCTGACTGGTCAACTCCTTGAACGGGGCTACTACATGCACTCGGCACCGGGGACCAGCGGCTCGTTGTTACTGCCCCTTCATGCGTGATGACATTGCCCCGTGTTCCAACCTGGTCGCAGTTACTCAGAGCCACTCACTCAGTCAGCCATTACTCAGCCGGGAGACTACTATTGAAAACTTATCGCATGTAGCCTCAAGCCTGTGTGTGCTTTTTGGTTTCGCGATGTTGTTAAGTGTGAAGCAGTACGGACCTAGAGACCGACTACTGCTAGCAGGTGCTGCCTTTGGCTTTGCTCTGGTCACTCACACAAAGTACGATGTTATAAGTTACAAGCCCTTGTATTAATTGCTGCTCGCCTCGCCAGTTGTCTTCTGAACGAAGTGGCGAGGCACTAATCAGAAAGGCAGGCCTTAACGCCTGCCAGGTATGATAAGGGGACGATTGCTACAAACCAAAATTCCGCCACAGGGGAGGGAGGATGCCATATCACTAGCCCACGCTGAAGGGCCGTATAACATAGATTTTAGAAAACTCAGGCACGAGCCAAACCAATCCGGAGGATTCGGAGAATTGATCGAAGATGCGGCGCTTCACAACCCACTCCCACACCTCTAACTTGCAAGGCTGTAGCCGATTGCACGTGGAAGCTGTGACACCACACCATGAGTCAGATGCTAGCGATGGTCTGCAACGAACGACAGGACTACTAGGACGCCCGTTTGCCGCACGTGGAACTTGTTTATAACAATTCCGTCAGCGCCGCCACCGGGTTGGCCCCCAATGAGGTGCACATCAACCGCCTCCCTCGCCCCCCCCTCATCATTTTCTAGCAACACCACGCCCGAGGCCACCAAAGCCTCGCCCGCGACCACTGGAATACTGCGAGCTCGCCGCCGACCGCCAACGGCGTGCGTATGCGCTGGTGCGTAAACAACACCCTATCACGGTATCTCGCGTGGAGCGCCGTAACTCAGCGCTCTCAGACGCATTCGAACAACGCCCTACCTACACCATCGGTGACTAGGTATAATACTACTGTAGTGTATAGGCTATAAGTGGAGCAGCCTGCACCCTCACGTCGACCTGGGAAGGGTATCTTCAGAGGCCTCGACACGTTTCTTATGCCCAAGGGTGCGTAAGGAACGCGAGGTACCTGGTACTGCGTGCCGGGATATATACATAGAAGGGGACTCACACCTCGCCTCGTTTCCATCCCGCCGATTCGTATTTGCGCGTACCTACGGTTTGGCGAAAAACAACATGGTCCCACCTTATTATTGGTTCAGTTTATGCCCTCGGTTCAACATAGTTAAGACGAACCACGCGTCGATAGTTACCTCCGACAGGAAGCGTATAATATTCGCGGACTAGAAACAAGTTTACAAATCTCGGTCGAACCCAAGACCAAGATGGCGTGTCCTCGTTGCCAGCCCACTCTGCACACAACTTTCTTCATCCACTTGATTTTGAGAGTTTTTTCTGGTATTCTGACACCGCGGCGTGTGACCGACACCACCGTACACCAGGCGCTACTGTACTTTCCACAGAGGACCTCTCCTCGCCCTCTACTGTATTGTCCGAGAATCACTGCTTCTAGCCTTCCTTCGCGGGCGAACTCTCGGTTTGTTCGGTGCGAAACGAGTAACCCGCCAACACGTTGTATTGACCTCAGCAACACAACACTAACCAGACTTCCACTCGGTGATGTCGCCTGGTCCAACCTCGAGAACCCAGCACGACCACGACAAACAAGATGCGCGACACGACGAAGGGGAGCAAGGTGAGCCAGGGCCGAGGTATCATAATATTTATTCGATTTATTCGCCTGATAACACTGTACTGCTGTAGCTACGAGTACTACTGTAACTGTACAATGCCGCGAAATTGAAGACGTCCTGTTGGCTTTTTTCCAGTAGCCGTGTTGTTAAAATCCTGTGGGTGATGGTGGACGTTGTACTGTAGCCCACTTCGCTTCGCCTTTCCTGACGCCGCTCGAGTCGCCCGCGCCGACGCCCGCCGTCCTATAGTGGCCAACACCCACTCTGCCGCTGCTTTTAGGGTTCGCCGATCTCGCTCGCTTGCACTTAGCCCGAGCGCGACGGCTTGACGCGAAAAAACTGGCACCACGGGTCCACTTGGTCCATTTATCGCCGTCTTGACAAAACTCTTGGGGACCCATATGGTCAGGTTGTAGTCACTTCGCTTCCCTCCGCCCGATTCTCGTACATCGACGCTCTCGTTGTTATGTCGTGGCCAGGACCAAGCCAGTCTGCCGCATCAGAAAAGAAAGGTTGGCGATTCGCCCGATTGCGTTGTTATTGACGCGAAAGGAAGCACGCCCGGCCGGCTTTGTCCACGTGCCTATAGGGATAGTACGTGGTCCAGGTTTTGAAGTCCAAATCGCTTCGCGTTCTGCTCCACGATTCGCCCGGACTGGTACGCGTTGTCGTTGCTTCGTGCTCCGCACCGCTGTACGGCATATTCTGGAGGGCATTGCTGTACAACAAAACTCGCTTTATACTGTACCAGTCCTGTATCTGGTAATAGTACGTCTGTTTCCTCCTTTCCCTAATAATGGCGATCTTGACTGATCTTTGTAAAGGAAAAAACAATACAGACGCCGGTTGACGGTGCTCCTACCCCCTGACGGCCAGCCGCCAAGAAAATCGATGGTCACCCGTCAAGAATCTTTGCGGCAGCCATCACAGACCTACCCATATTTCACGTAGTATATTAAGTATCAGGAGGGCTCGAACGAGCTTAACTACTATTAATACAGTAACTGTAGACCGTTCACCGAAATCGCAGTGTATTATAGTGTAGTGTAGGATATCGTATCGTTGGATATTGCATCAAGAGTTTCGATACATCGAAATATAAATATGCAGAACTTTCGATAAACTGGTACAAACAATATTATTGTATCGGGCTCGTTTCGCCGCCCATCACGTGGCATCCGAGGCATCCCTGTGCTTTAGTTCCATCATGTTTTACAACTATATTTTTCTAACGAACGAAACATTTATCGGATATCGAAATCGTAACTGATTATTTGTTCACCGGTATTCTGATTCGATTTTTGTTCGACACACATCATTACTGCTACTACTGCTGTACTACGTGTATGTATGCCGCAGCCATGGACGAGCCCGCCGAACATCACCGAATCCTGTGCGGCAGTGTGTTTTAACCGAACTGGCCACCACCACCACCGCTGCGGCTGCCGCCGTCGCCATATAATCGTGTTAACTATTGTGTTTATTTTTCGTTATCGTGATCGCTCTTTATTATTGTGGTGTACTACCGCTGTGCCGAAGATGCTGTATCTATATGCGGCGACGTGATTTGTTTGAACTGACCCCCACCACAAACCGCGGCCCGCTGTTGTAGAGCCCTTGACGCTGGTGTGTATCCTTGTGCTTGCTTTTTGCTTGTTAAGTACCTGGTACCTGGTATCTATCTATATGATATGCTTGAAAATGCTGCCAAACATGCAGTACAGAGTTGAAGGTTTAAAATTCAAACATGCTCGTCTCTTTAGAGACGAGTAACAAAATGCCGGCGCATCCTATCCTACGTGTCATCACACAGCACGTACAGCAGAGTACTCTCAGGTTGTATTATACCAATAATCGCACGATTTTTTTCAACACGTGTAGAATCGTAGAGCTTCAAACGCCTGCCCTCTGCTCCATCAACCCCCCGGGGGGCTACTGAAAACGATGGTCGAAAGCGGTATCCGTCGTGTGTGTACACTATTGCTTATACATGCGTGCCTTTCACGCGTAAATTTTCTTCCTCCGTGCCCAACGAAAATCATGAAGGTTGGGACCTCAACTGCACTCAAGCTCGACGTAGTCCGAAGACTCAAAACAATCGCCCTGGTAAGCAAAGCGTCTGAGTCGGCCGCTCACGGACTCCTCGTCGTGTTGAATAAGTACGAGGCTATCTTCGCAGGCATAGGGGTTCCGTGAGATTCTGGAGATCATTGAGCCGCTGTCAGACGCGTTGACCTTTGCAAAACGGGCTATCAGATACGGTATTTTGCCTCGATCCAACGCCGCCCAATACTGATGTGATAATGTCGGGTTCGCGTGCTACACTGCTACACTGCACCAAATAAATATAAGAGGAATGTAATATATCTTGAAGTGTTGGTCTTCCTGGGACGGAAAAGAAGCGCCGACCATATGTGCCCCTCCCGTTTTTGAGCGTACCTCCATAGATATCGTGATCCCGCTACTGCTGGCATCCGGACGGTCGACGCCGTTTAAATAATGTATAGCAGAGCTGCTGTACTTGAAGCAACTGCATGCCGTCGTCAAACTTGCGTACGAGAACCACCCAGTTGCGTCGATCTAAGGTCTAATACTCCTCATTTGAATACACTCAGGTGGCGCTTTTCATTTTTTTTATTTCTTGGACTAACACGAGTGCTCCGTTGTTTGCGAGCCGTGATAGTGTACACGCATTACTTGGGTAGTTTGTCCTTTTTGGGATGTTTTCGCTTGGAGATTAGTGCGCCATCTTGACACCCTGTTGCTCGTGAACGGGCTGGCGGCAAGGACCGAGCGCACATGCAGGCGTTGGCCCTTCACTCCGTCCCCTGGTGTGTGGTGTACTGTACGTGGTATGTCACCAGAAAACGACAGGGTTGGGTTATCACGGAAAAAACGCTAGAGGGCTTGCGTGAGATTATCCTTTGGCAAGCCAAACGTTGTGGTGAGGCGCTTGTGGGAACGATGTACAAGGTACGGTATGTGTGCATGTCTGCATATCTGTATGAGTTCCGGCTGATTTTGGCCCTTTTCTTGTGGCATATTTGCCGCGGAAAAGGTACTGGTGTACAGCAGTACTGCAAACAAACGTTGAATTGTGACGAGGGGTAAGGGCTGTCCTTATATATTCCGTGGTGTCCGCGGCACGACTGATGCATGACATTGGTAACAGTGCTGTCGTGATGCTTACCTATTTCTTCCACTCATGCTGCAAAGCGTCCATTCGCGCGTACCGCGTACATACTGAAAGACACACCTTAGGCACAATCGACCCGTGCGCCCCGCACGACTGGTTGTGAGGCTTTCTTAAGCTGCTAACATTGCCGTTGCAATACTGACGGTAAGTGTATGATAATATCGGTGCTAACGCCTCGGCCGCACTCCTTTCCCCTCGTTTCTAATGTCGG
>JBBMHQ010089763.1:0-10813 GCA_037834295.1 Postelsia palmaeformis | reverse complement strand
AGGGAGGGAGAGAGAGAGAGAGAGAGAGAGAGAGAGGGGGGGGCACTCATGCTTTGTTCGCCTCGGTCATCCGACCATAAACCAAGCATCCCTTGGGAGACAGAGCACCGTCCCTACGCCCAGTAGACACCTCCTCCGAGCCCTCATTTGTTTGTCTGTTAGGGGGGGGAAGGGGGTCGCTCAATGGTTGAAATGATCAATCGGCCCCTACCATGGTCGAATGATTGGATGACTTCAATGGTGCGTTTTGTATTGGGCTGTATACCCTGGCATACCCAGGGGTACCAAACCCGGTCGTTTTGGTCATACTCGGGTAGGTACTCGGATACCAAACCCGGTCGTTCTGGTCATACTCGGGTAGGTACTCGGGTACCAGAGCCGTTTGTGATACTCGGGTAGGTACCTGGGTACGAAACCCAGTTGTTTTCGCCACACTCGGGTAGGTACCCGAATACCAAACGCGGATGTTTTGGACATACTCGGGTACGTATCGGGGTACCAAACCCAGTCGTTTTCGTCATACTCGGGTAGGTACCCGGGTAACTGACCCAGTTGTTTTTATCATACTCGAGTAGGTACCGGGGTAATTAACCCGGTTGTTTTCGTCATACTCGGGTAGGTAAGCGGTTATCAAACCCGGCTGTGTTCTCATACTCGAGTAGGTCCCGGGGTACCGAACCCGGCTGTTTTTGCCATGCTCGGGTAACTACCGGGGTACCAGGCGCGGCTGTATTGGTCAGTACTGGGCACCCCAAGAGTGCATACCATCCGATTGCAGGAGGCATGGGGTATTCATACACAATACCCCAACCTTTTGGCAAACTAACAGGGGTATTGAATAAGCTAATGTCCAGGGTTTGGTGAATATCCGGATGCCCCCAGAGTAAATGCCCTACTATTAGTAGGGGCCGTTATCAAACAAGAGTGTTTCGTCCAAAAAGTCAGTATTTCCTGATTTTTTCCTGTTTATTTTTCATTTTTTTTCTGGTTTTCCTGGGGTTTTTTTAAAAAAAGAGGAAATTCAAGCGTCTCTGTTTTGTAGTTTATTTTATCCGCCCTCTGTTAAAATCCCTCTTTTTTTAACCGGAACATTTCCTTTTTTTATCTCTCTATTTCCAAGAAAGAGAGGAGAACCACACGAGAAACGTTCTTCTCGGAAATAATTTCCCTTGTAAGCCTACCTTGGGATGCCGTAGTTCAGTGGCACCAAATCGCATTGCAACAACGAAAAAGCTCACATTTTTTATACGAAACTTCAACGGCTGCCATTCGCATTCGGATCCTCGAACTACCTCAGAAGGAAATCTTGAGACGATTGGTGGTTTGCCAGATCGTAAACCGTTCGCTGGGCGAACATACATGAGATATTCTCAACATCAACATGACTACCAAACGGTCCCTATATGTCCACCCAGATCGGTCCACGCTGATAGGTCGAAACAAGATGCCGTGTACACCTCCGACAGATCATCTTTTTATGTACCCCTTATTTTTATCCCCCGGCGGGTCGGTCAAAAGTAATGCTTAACGTCGATCTCCACGTGATGATCTACAGATACTTCAAAGCAGATATAGACCAATTCCCGTTCTTTGTATGGTCTGCTGTAAGCTCATGTCACGATTGTTATTTTCATTTTTATTGTTTCCTATCACCACATTTATGTTCCAGCCTATCTCGTATCACGATTGTTATTTTCATTTTTATTGTTTCCTATCACCACATTTATGTTCCAGCCTATCTCGTATCACGATTGTTATTTTCATTTTTATTGTTTCCTGTCACCACATTTATGTTCCAGCCTATCTCGTAAGAGGTTGTACCCTCGGCGGTCTCCTGGACAAGCCGTGGTCACAGGTGTCGTCCCTTTTCCCCCCGGCACATGCCTTTTTTCATCTAATGCAGCTAACTCGAACTCTCGCGCTTTCCGCTACATAATAATGTCACTAAAGCAAGAAAAAAACCCTACGAGCATGCACTCGGTGAGAGTTGAACCCACGAAATTGATCTTGATAGGCACGCGGACCACCCATCAAGCCACCGGGGACGCCGGTTAAACGTGACAAAACATACACATTTGTTCGTGCCCCCTGGGTTGGATCTTTACTTTTCACTACGTACGCATATCCTGCGTGCGCAACCCTGCAACCTCTCACAGCAAGCAGTAGGTGAGTAAAACTGCAGTAGTAGACGATAGAGGCGTGAAACAGTTCCATCTATTCTTACGGCAACCGTCCCATCTATCCAGTGAGGGCGCATGCTTGACACATTCCGTCAGCATGGAGAGATACAACCTAGGATACGACTGCACCTGCCAAAATGCCAGGGATGCTCACGGGTCAGTTCAAACCTCGTGGGCCGCGTCGGGTCGGGTCGGGTCGGGTCGGGTCGGGTCGGGTCGGGTCGGGTCGGGTCGGGTCAGGTCGGGTCTGGTCGGGTACGGCCTCGGGTCGGGTCAAGTCTGATCGGGTCCGTTCGGGTCCGGTCGGGTCCGGCCGTTGGGTCGGGTCTGCGCCTATTCCTCCGACCATCCCCCCTAAACTACAAGATGTATTATTTGCAAGTCGAACTGGGCCATCGTGTTTGTATCATTCGACGGGAACAACACAGCTGCAGAGTCGGGCCAAGTCTGCTGTAAAAACTGCAGAGTCGGCGAGCGACGTCAACCCTGAGAACGCCTCTTGGATCTGTGAGTAATGTTTGAGGCAAGGGCGCATGCTACGATCGCTGTGACCGACCGCCAAAAAAACAAAACCAAACAAGAAAAGGGTGCGCTGGTTGTCTCGCTCACCTAGTGAGCGGCATGCTTTACAGCGTCGATGACAACCGACGCCTATTTGACGTACAGCATACAGCAGGTAATCTATACGGGGGGGCATAGCAAAGCTAAATTCGAGCACAACCGTGCAACAATGCGAGCTGCCGTCAACTTGTGTGCGTTGGCGGATGGTGGACGGTAGCTGCCGTCCTCCTAGTGTTTATTTCTCTCTGGTGGTTGTTTCGTGCTATCAACAGGCCGAAAATGAAGTCAACATCAAGCATTGTATAGTGATATGGCATCCCCTCTCCCCCTATTGCGGCGTCATCGTTTGTGGCATGAGTCGCCTCATCACACCTGGCGGACGGTATCACCTGCCGGGACGAGGACCATTTCATCCTCTGGTCCAAAACACATGCGGCGAGCGAGCGAGCAAGCAACTATGAATATCACACTAAGCCAAACAAATCCAAGCATACGTCAAGCACATCGTGGGAGCGACCCTTTGCGAAGCCGGAGGCAGCCCAGCCTGTGTTCATGGCACTAGTCGGTCCCTAGGTCCCTTCCGCCTTGAACTACCACACGTGGCGTCGGCGGCGGGACGCCTTTGGTTCTTGCTCGACCGGTCAAATCTTGTCTTTTTCGACGGGTTATTTTCGGTAACCTCGACGAGAGCAAGGTACCACTTCTCTGGGAGTCTAAAGTTGGTCGACGTCGTTGTCGGTGCTGTCGTCCTGGCCGCCGCCGGACGCCGGTGAATTCATGGGGTCCCTTGTCGCCTCGCGCGGGACTTTCTCCCCGGGCAGGGCCCGCGCGCACATGTCGACAAGGGATCGCCATAAGTGAGGCACCTCCGACAGAGGGAAAGGACGACAGGACGACCGACGCCGACCTCGAGAAGCTGAAGGCTTCCATACGCACGTGGTGCCTTCATTCTTCCACGTTTCTTTCCGGTGGCCGTGGTCTCCCCCAACCATTGCCGCTCGATTAATGAACCCTGCCACCGGGGACCGCGCGTGAATGCGTGCGTGCGCTACCGTTTGTCTTCTACCATATACCGGCGCGCGCGCCAGGCGCACGGTCGCAAGCTGTTCGCGAGCAGAGAGTAGAGGAGGCGTTTCGTCGATCCAACTGAGCTTCTAGTGATTTTTTCCAGTTGGTTTCCATACCCCAAGTTGCGCGTTGCTGCAACTGCTGTAGTTGGGCAGTTCGGGGGGGGCTGGAAAAGGGTGAGCAGAAGAGGAGTGTTGCTTTTTTTCGTGCGTTGTTGTTGTTCGGGGGGGTGGTGGAGGATGTATGGTTTGGTGTTGGTTTTGTTGTTGGTGTTGGTGTTGTCGCTGTTGTTGTTCCCTCGCCGTAGTGCATCCCGCCGCAACCCGAAAATAGTCTGTGAACTAAAAAGGGGCAGGACGGCCTTGAATGGTCCGGCAGGGGGAAAAAAAAGAGCAGTGAATATGGTGGGGGAAAATTATGGAGAACCCAAGAGAGTTAAAAAACCTCCTGGCCTGACTCGGCCCGACCCGTGATATTTCGAAGACATCCCGACCGGCGGGCCGGGTCATGGACCAGCGAAGAGCCCAGCAAAATACGAGCCCGAGAGGATGCGCGAAATACTTTAAAAAAACTCACATGGCCTGGTTGAGAAAGAACTTGTCCAGCTCCCGCATGAAGTACATCGGCCGCTTGTCGAAGGCCTTGATGACCTTCAGGACGACGGTTAGCTGCTGCTCCCTCACCTTACCAACGGCGCACGTTCATCGCGCGACAAGCATTAATTAAACACACCTCGAACGGATCATGATCTATCTGATCTACCTACACAAAGATCTGAACAGCAATTCCTCGCCTGCCGTGATGTAAGGCTGTGCAAGATCTGCCATATAGGGAAGATCCAACCCAGGAAGCATGTGCTCGTAGATGGTGCGGATTGTACGAGTTGCACCCGGCAACATCAGCTAGTTACTGTAGACCATACAAGGTCGGGAGCAGAAATGTTTTAACAGATGAAGATCAAGAACAGTGGGAATCAATGATCTATGCGGCGGGGGGATCAAGAAAGCTAGCGAGCGAGCAAGGTAAGCAGGCAAACAAGACAAGCAAGCAGAGGCAAGCAATGCAAGCAAACAGGTAAGGGCAAGAAAGGAAACTAAGGAAGCGAACCAAGCAAAGCGAGCAAAGAAAGTCGACCAAGCACGCAAGCCAGGCAGGCAAACAAAGCAAGCAGACACGCAAGCAAGGAAAGTAAGCGAACAAGAAAGCAAGAAAGCGAGCGGAACGAGCCAGCGAAGCAAATTATATCATTAACCAATGCCTCTTTTGTTCAATACTCTTTAGTTCAACACCTTCCCGAACCAATCGTCCCCTCAAGAGTCTGTCGTCTGATTTATCGGAAACTCCTTTTCATCATCTGTAGAGATAACTATCGCATGTACTCCTCGCGGGCTCGCTCAACCCCTTTCTATTCTGCGTACAGGAACGTCTCGCGTGCTCACTTGGGCAACGCCGAGTGTTCTAAGCAATGCATTCTGAGTTCCGATATACGATGTTCTAAACGAAATTACGTAGCCTTGCAGATTGCGAAAGGTCGAGTTGCTTGCCCCCGGCCAGGAACTCGTGGAGGCGTTTCGCAGGAGTAGCGCTGCGGCTGCAAAATCGCCCCGACGAGGGTCTGGCCGGGGGCGAGCAACTCGACCTTCGTAGTCTGCAAGGCTACGTACTTTCGCTCAAAACATCGTGCATCGGAACTCAAAACGCTTTGTTCAGAACACTCGGCATTGCCCGAGCGAGTACGCGAGACGTTCCTGTACGCAAAGTAGAAAGGGATTGAGCGAGCCCGCGAGGAGTACATGCGAGAATTATCTCTACAGATGATGCAAAGGGGTTGCCGATAAATCAGACTACAGACTCTTGAGGGGACGCTTGGTTGAAGAAGTTATTTTCCTCCTTTTCGTTTCGGCTGAACGCTAAGTACCCTAGACATGGGAAAGTCCGGCCGCACACATTGGTCGACGTCCGGGCGCGATCTATGCCCTTTGGAGTACGTGCCAAGTCCATGTTTTTTTTCCCGGCGGGAGTGGATAATACGACTTCCCTGGTTCCAGTACGAGAGGCCTTATTTTGTACCAGTACCAGATACGTACGTACGTACCGGTAAAATGTCGACGGTTTTTTGCCCTTCGACAAGCACGCAGCCAAGACACGTACCAGGTGAACAACATAGAGAAGGCCGACGGCACAACGTCATAACGCTGCCGCGGATATACGCGCCACCAGGCGACAACGTGCGGGCGTTACACGCCCAGCTGCGCTATACTGTTGTGGCGTAGCGTTGTGTTGATCGGAGCCTAAGGTAGGTAATCCACCACCTGCCTATCTTTGCTGCTGCTACGTACGTGTGACAAACTAACGCACACTCTGCATGGAAACGTAAGCACCGTTCGGATAAACTATTATTGACAGCACGTATCTGAACCGCCCTTATATTTCAGACGTTTGGTGTTGTTAGACATCAGGAAACATACACAGAACACGAACAACGTTACAACGCCGCCTCGCGGCACAAGCAGCAGCGGGCCACACCACGCGCGTGTCGCAGGTCCGTGGTGTGTATCACTGTGGCTATTGATAGTTGCTTCATTGGAGGCTGCGGTCCGTCATCTGTCATCATCTCCACCTCTCTCTCTTCTGCTGTGCTGCTGTGCATGCGTGTGCGCGCCGCGAAAAAATAACAACAGGTGACACGGATCCTTATTGTTATAGTGGCATGGTCACGATGCTCGCTTCTGGACATGAAGGCACGAGTCCGATCGTCGCGGAGATCATATCTGGTTTACTTTTCCCCCCCAACTGTTTAGTTTGTATCATGTACGTAAGCCACAGGCAACAAACAGAACAACATCGAGGAGTGCAGGGCGGTGTGCTACTACCAGCCGGCTATCACGCTATGCGCGCGTGCCGCCCGGCAGCAGAGGAGGAAGCTCGTTCATCACACGTGCGCGGTCGTGTGTCCCCGCCGTATTGCTGTTGCTTCCGATTGATACGTAGTTGCTTTTTTATCGGACCCTGCGGTCTGTAAAGTTTCGGGGGGGGGGGAATCTCTGCTGTTGTGTGATACGTGCATGCTGACACAGGTACAACAACGCTGCTGCTACTGCTGCTGCTGCTGCTGCTGCTGCTGCTGCTGCTGCTGCTGCTGCTGCTGCTGCTGCTGCTGTTTCTGCTGCTGCTGCTGCATTGCGCTTTTCGTGGGCAGCCGAGTGTGGTCAGGCGATCCAGCCCCTTCTTCGGTGCATAATTTTCTGTTTCCGTAAATACCTTCCCACTACTCTACTGCCGTGTTCCGTGACGAGTCACGCGTGTGTGCGGTGTTCCGTGTGTCACGCGTACAGCGCTTTTAAACTTTTTTTTTCATCTATTGGCAGTCCTCGGTTTTGTGCTAGAGAGCCCTTTTTCGCCGTCAGTGTCACCACAACAAAGATGCACTAGTAATAACTGACTGATATGATACGATGTTTGGCGGACTCATAAAGAACATTCATTAATAAAAAAAAGATTCAGTCAATAGTAACAGTTCTGCACTAACTTCCATGTATGTCGTGCCCAAAAAAAAGCAGGTGCAGTTCTAAAAAGGGTTTTCTGCTGTACATGTCTCCTCGAACAGCCATAACATGCAGCTATTTCACATCGTCATGTGGAGGACACGGTAAGTAGACACGGCCGAAATCCGATCATAATTGCCAACCATCAAGATACGTCAACCAACGTCCGATCCATGAGATCCGCAGTCACCGATGGACCTTCACAATAGTTGACGTTCGGGCCATGAAGTCCGAACGCGCCGGGGAGCAAAGGGTCCTCTGGAGAAGGATCCGCACCCTCGCTACTTTCTACAAGCTCTCTTCTTTGCGAGACACGAGGGAGGCTTGTGGAGGCACCTCCTTGCCACGTATCACGGAAGAAGACGTGCACGCCAAGACCTCGGCCAACCGGGTCCAAGACGGAGATAAGGTCGACACCACCAACGAAGGCACCCTCCATACTGGCGTCGACGACTACTGATCTCTAAAACGAAGAAACCAGAATGGCTGAGATCACAGGCAGCAAATCGTACGCTGCAGCGGCAGCTTCGGCTGCATCTCCCCACCAGGCAGCGCCTTTCGGCTGCGCTTCTGCTTCATATGCGTGTGATACAATATCGCATGCTCTATCGTTTTATGGTCGTTCTTGCGTCACTTCCCCCATAGGCACGCGGGGGAAACCTTGTACCGTTTAATGATACACAAAATGACATATTTCAAATAATGTCATACCGTATCATATAATGATAACAAAATATTAAAAGATGTGAAATAACATCTTACACAACGAAACAATTTAACGTATAAATCATACCCAAGTACCCTGGTATCAAATAAGATGATGCACAGTAATATGACATGAGAAACAAATAAATGATACAACACCAATTGAAGTAATATCATATCGTTATCAAATGGTACCATATTCCATTTTTTTTACTTTTTTTTCAGTCATCACTTCCACCTTCCAGCCTAGTTCGTAGGAGGTGTTACCCTCGACGCCCTTCTGGACAAGTCGTGGTCACAGGTGTCTACCCTTCTCCCCCCCGGTACGTGCCTTTCCTTTTATCGCGCATAGGGTTCAGCATTCCTACTGCTCGTCGATTTTCATCGAATTTTAGGAAACTCACGCTCTCGCGCTTTCCGCTATTCATTTTCTTTTATGGAAGAAAAAGGCCCTGAGCATGCACTCAGTGAGACTCGAACCCCCGAAATTGATCTTGATAGGCGCGTGGACTACCTATCAAGCCACCGGGGACGCCGGTCATGTACCAAGTTATACATCATACTGCATCATAACCAATTACCAAAAAAAAAAAAAAAACGAATTATCTCAGACCATATCGCAGTCAGTGCAAACATGAAATACATTTAGGGTATTGTTGGTCGTTCGCCGTGAGTGAGTCTCCGCATTCCGTTATATAGAAGTACCTTTGAGCAGTTATCGCGATACCTCGTGATGATGTGCACCTCTCGGCCCGAACCTTCTTCATCGTGCTCGCCGACCCCTTACAGTACTCTGCCCACTCTGCCGAGGGCGGCTTCGGCCGTGCCCAAGCCGTGTCTCGCGGGCGTGTGCTTTCCTGAGGACTTCATCCCTTCATCATGGGGTCGCTCTACGTACATATTTTTCGACCGTCACGTGCGGGATACTCATTTTTCTTCACAGGGTCGCTGTACGTACATATTATTTTGACCGTCACGTTCGGGATCATTATTTTTCTTCACAGGGTCGCTCTCTGGTACGCACATATTTTTTTTACCGTCACGTGCGGGACAATTCACCCCTTTCGGGGCCTTTCGCGATCTACACATACATGAGTGGTGCAGTCCGTGGCACTTTCTGGCGAAGCGGTATGAGCGTTCCCGACCGTTTCTACGCGAACGTTTTGCCCGCCGGCCTGCTTTTGCACCGGGCAGGGCCTCACGTGCTTCCGTGCTCTCGTGCCGTGAGCATGCGGGCGGTGGACGCTGCAACTCCCAAAACCAATGCGGTGATCGGCAGCTTGGCTCTAGTTTTTTTTTGTGTTGTTTCGAATCATCTAAACGTACGTTCTCGGACTCGTACTGCATTAATATTATTCCCGTGCTCTACACGCAAGATCCAACACTCCGTTTTTACATCGACGATAGTGGATGTTTTTCAACCTTACTGTTAATATTACGGGGACCATAGTAAACAGAACCTACGGTACAGACACGAAGCTACATACCAGGTATTTCGCTATCTGTCCTATTACGGGGGGCCATATTTAACAGGACCAAGTATTGTTACTAAATAGGTAAATATATAGGTTTTTGTGAAGACCCCAGGTCCTGTTAACTATGTTTCCCCGTAACAACAATATTTGGTCCTGCTTACAATAATCCCGCGTGATACTGATACCCGAATATACGTGCCAATATCACAGCAGTTCATACAGCAGTACGAATCCCATGTGATAGTTGGCGTGAGCATCGTACAGCAGTGCGATAACCAGTACCAGGGATGATACAGATGTTCGCTGCTGTTGGTATCGAACGAGTATGGTGCCGGTAATAGTGCTCCATGTACGAGTATGCTTATTCGGTACTGTAAATACGTGTACTCATTAATAGTACACCGGGTATGTACTGATGCATTAGAATCTGTTGCTGTGTGTGCACACATTCTGTGTTTGTCGCTGCTGCCGGTGTTCGTCCATGTATACCTGCCACCTGCCACACGAGGTGCTGTTACACATCTGTACACATACCGTCAATACGAACGGGGACGATGCAACTGTTGGTACTTCGCCGTGCGCGAGCCTCGGCTTGTTGATAGACATAATTATCAGCCATTTTCCACGATACCTCGCGATGCCAAGCGAGGTGTTTTCGAATACAGCAGTACTCGCCGTCAAACTTCTTTATTTCGAACGCACGTACATTATTTACTGGGCACCCCTTGGCAGTACGGTTGCTTTTGTGTGGCGTGGGTTCACCTACAACTATACCTCTCTTCGCCACTAGCGGTATGCGCGAAGCCGCAGGCGGGCGTCAGCCCGCCGCGGCGAAGCCCCACTTGCAGGTTCGTGCATTAAATATCAGCACCGCATCGCACAGTATCGTACCTCGTTGTGACCAGAAAGGCCTCGCCTACTGCGTGAGGGGCGGTTACTTCTTCTGTCCTCCATCCCCCTCCCGCTTCCCCACTTCAACTCCAACTCCTTCCGAAGGTGTTCCACCGCTAAGGGGCGGAGGGGGAGGGGGGGCAGGTGGGGGCGGAAGGAGGGCGCAGGGTGGGGGTGGTGGGGTCAGGGGAGTAGGAAGGACACCAAACGTAGCGGGGAGGGGGGGACAAGAGCCATATGTGTGACCCCGGATCCAAGTTACAACTAACATAAGAGGGAGAGGAAAAAAAAGAGCGGGGACAGGAAAATGGGATGGGGGGGGGGGTGTACTCGATAGGAGATATGCACTCGATCTCATGCATGGCCGTAGTCGTATGACCATAGACCC
>JBBMHQ010089752.1:0-10814 GCA_037834295.1 Postelsia palmaeformis | reverse complement strand
GAGTACACCCCCCCCCCCCCCGCCCCTGCCTAGTCATTGTTATTTTCGAGTTTTAGATTTCGCTCTTGCTGCTGTATTGCGTCTCGATGTTTCCTGCTGCCCGAGAAAATACAGCCAGAACAAGGTGAGATTTGACCGACGCGATCCTTAAATCCTTGCCGTATCGTACCGTACCGTACCGTACCATGGCATACCACAGCACACCATGCCAGTACCGTGCCGTACCTTACCGTACCGTACTGTACCGTACCATACCATGGCATACCACAGCATACCAAGCCATAGCAAACTATAGAAAAAACATACCAGACAATACCATACCACACCATACCACATCACACCATATCACACTAAGCTGGTGTGATTACTCGTACTGATGAGCGACTGCTACCACGCTTGTGCCCAGCTGTGTTGCCCACGTGAGCGTACATATTTATGTACTAGCTGCACGCACGCGCGGGTCGTACCGTTGTTGATGCTGACAATCGTTCAAGGTTGCCATACATTAACATACATACTGCTGTCACGGGCAGGGCAGGGACGGCTTCGGCAGCAAGACACGAAGGATACCTTGTAGAGTTGTAGGACATAAGACACCTGTGTTGCACTGCACACAAAACACACAACAAATCTCCCGACGACATACACTGGGAGTGCTGTACGTCTGCCAACATTTTTTCCCCTCAGGCCATTTCGTTTTCTGCTCTAGCCCCGAACGCTTCCATCGAGACAAACTTTGGTAGATTGGCTAGGAGCTCCTTGGTGCACTCCCGTGAGTGTGCCAAAACGGCAGCACTTTCCACATCCTCCTTCGGGGCGGACCTCATCGCTGAATTTTGAAAAAGTGGCTTCAGGCTATATGACAGTAATATATATATAGCCCATCGGTTCCAGGCGTTTGAATTTTCGGTTGCTCGTACTGCTGTAGCCAAGTATTTTTTCATCTGCTGTAGAACAAGCAAGAGGAACCCAGGAGGAGCTACTGCTGTATATACTCACTGGTACATACAGATGTACAAAAAAATACTCCACTGTTCTCTCGCTGCTCCGCTCAAGAGCGCGCAGCCAGTCTGCAATATCGAGGGCAGCGCACTACGCGTTACCGGTGTGGTCATCGGGAGGTAAAGGGGGGTTACTCAGCATTCTTCTACTGGCGCACGCGAAAGCACGCGAGCCGAACGGTGTACCTCATATTTGTCCATACGTACTTGCACCGCTTTTGCGTTCCTCCTTCTCATTCTACAGCAGAAAGAAAAAATACTTGGCTACAGCCGTACGAGAAGTAAAAAAATCAAGCGCCTGGAACCGTATTTTCAAAGTCAGCGACGAGGCCCGCTCCGCAGGAGGACACGGAAAGTGCTGTCGCTTTGGCACACTCACGGGAGTGCACCAGGGAGCTCATATCTGCCCTGCCAAATTTGGGCTCTATCGTAACGTTCGGAGCTGGAGCAGAAAAACGAAATATCCTCAGGAAAAAGAACGGGGGCGGACGTGGTTCCATTGTCTTTGTTGTCGGGAGTTTCGGAAATACTACATTTTTTTTTGTGGGCAGTGCAACACAGGTCTAAAGTGTACTACCGGCCACCACCCTGGAACATCTCAAGTGTCTCCGGGAGAAACATGCCAATTATCTCTGCGTGTTCCCAGACCGTTCCACACAACCACCTCGTACACATTAACACCATTGTTGCTATGACTCCTATTGGGGCATCGAACGATAATCGAGCTCGACACGATACCGACAAGCAAAAAACGTAATCGGTACGACTTCGGTATGTGATACAATCAAAGCTTTCGTCCAGTGTCAGCATCAAAAACACGGGGATGCCAGGGGGTGGAGGGCAAAACGCGATATTCGATATGATATATCGAATGTTCGATAGTTCGACACAGATCAAAATGTTCCACGCTGATATCCCACACTAGCCAAATAACCTAGCCCACGGCCACGAATGCACACGAGGAGTCTACAGGTATGTCGTAAATCGGTCGCGAGGAGAACAAACCAGAACGAACGAGGTGCCTTTCCGTCATAAACAATAGTATCAGATATGTCAGCAAATACAAGTATCGTATGGATATTGATATGAATATCGAAACATTCCTTTTTATTGCGAACAAGAGCACCCTATTGCCAAGTTCAAAGCTCGGGGACACTTTGCATCCCTTTTTGTTAAGTTTGCCTATCGAGCAGGTACTCGTTGGGACTCACGTGTGTCGTTCGTTTGCTTAGAGATAAAAGAAGAGCAGCTTTTATACCTTCCGTGCACTCGATGAGAGAGTGAGAGCAAGGTTCGTGCCTCACTGGGAAAACCCCTGGGTTTCCATGTAATATACGCCTCCCAAGTACTACAAATACGATCCCAATACCTGAACCCAGGTAGTTACCGGCCTTTCAGCCTCATTCAAAGCAGCACCATAGCACTACCTACAGATATCTCACTCTCTGAGCGTGCTCGGTTGGTACATCCCTGGCCTCTCAGAGCTCCCACTTGGACAACGCCTCCTTCGATTAGTTGCCGGACCTTTGCAGCGGTTCTTCATCTGCTCCATTTTGTTTTGTACTTTTAGTTTTTTTTCTTTTTTTCTCCTTCGCTTTCGTGTGCGTGCGTATACTCCGAGTACGGCACCGCGGGCGAGCCCGGCGCCGTCGCGGGTGTCAGCGGGTGCTGGCGGGCAGAGATGGGGTTGCAGGGAGCGCGGTCGCCGTTTTCTTTGCTAGGCGTCGCGTGTGCCTCGAGACACGAGGGTAGCGTGAATGGGCTCTGTCTGGCCTCCATTTGTGGAAATGGAAAGAGTACGTACGAGTCTATAGGGGTCGTTCGAGATTGCAAGATAATATTCAAGCGGTGCTTATTTTCGCGACAAAGCTGAGCTTCACAGAGAGAGCCACCCAGTCGGAGAACCAACATTGTCGAGCTGGCGAACGAGGGCCACGGTGAGCACCGGGCTTCACGCGAGGCGGGCGGTGGGGCTCATTGTGGCAGAGAGGGAGGAAACCTTTACCCGGACCCAATCGGTTGCGGGGTGGTCGCGAGAGGGGCGGGCGCGTACGAGGCTGAGAGAGAAGCTCTGCAATCCGAACTTATTATTATTATTTTTGACCGGCGCAAGGTGTTCCAATCAGGCAGAAAATAATTACATGAGGGAAGGGGGGGGGGGGTGTTCTTTCCGTTTTTTCGGTTTGATTTTCATCGTTTTCGCGGTGCTGCTGTGCTGTGCTTCCTCTTTGGTGCATACCAGGCACAGCATATCAAAAGAAGAAAATAAGTACCATACCTAAAATATGTTCGTACGTTCGGCATGCGGCATTTGGGTTGTTTTCCTGCATGGAACATAGAGCTCTTGACATTTGCAAATCGCCTGTTTGCACCTAATTATTTGGGTCGTCTCTGCTCCGTTCCATTCTTCTTCCTCGTGAGCGAGCGTAGCGAGCGGACAACGCGAAGCGTACGTGTGTCCGAGCTGCGTTTCCCTGAAGCATGGCGGCGGGACTCTTGGCCTTGTCAAGTCGCCAGTTTGCAACCACAACAATTGAAAAAAAAAACTGCATTCAATCATGGGCCTCTGTCCGCTTCGCATAATTTGATACCTGGTAGACTCTTCCTTCCTCCGGCTGAGCGAAGCGCTTTGTGCCACTATACCACGCTCGACCGTTTTTCAGCGTTCGTTTTCCAGAACGGGAATGTCAAGCTTGCCAATACCGAACTAGGGCAGACTGCAGTCCCATTTTGAGGAAAAACTTACTCAAAATGTGAGTTTTTGTCTCCAAAGCGGGACTGCGGTCCTAACAGGGTTGGAATTTCAGGGTGTTTTCGGAAAGGTCTGGCCGAGAGCCTTCCGAAAATAATATGTTTTCGATGTCCCCCTCCCCCCTTTGCCGCTGCAAAAAAAACGAGAGCTGACAAATGATCGCACCCCTGCGCGATAGCCCCGCACCGTTGGTGTGTCTGTGGGCTTCTTTTTTTGAACTTTTGGAGTTGAAAGCTGGATGCGATGCACTATTAAGGAGGACCATGGAAAATGAGACCCAGTTTTGGAAGCAAAAACAGGTAAATATATACCTGGTAGGTTTTCGTGCGTACCTCAGGTCTTATTTACTGTCTCCCGTCATCGCTTGTTTCAAACAGGACATACAGCAGTAGTGCACGATAGGTGATGGGTATTTATACAGCACCGCTCACCATGGCCTCCACGTAGCCACCGTAGTGCCTCTGCGAGGGGTCCAGCGGAAGGATCAAGTCGGCCATAGTGCACGATGAAGCTCAGCGCGCCGTATACGGCGTCTTCTTCTTCTTCTGGTGCTGCTCCCGCTGCTCCCGCTGCTGCTGCTGCTGCTGCTGCTGCTGCTGCTGCTGCTGCTGCTGCTGCTGCTGCCGCCGCCGCCGCCGCCGCCGCCGCTGCTGCTGCTGCTGCTGCTGTTGCTGCTCCTGCTGCTGCTTCTGCTGCTACTGCTGCTCCTGCTGCTCCTGCTTCCGCCGATGCTGCTGTTATTTTGTGCTGCCTGACTATCCTACAGGCTGACGCTGTCGTTGCTGCTCCTACTGCTGCCGATTGGTGTTGATGCTGCTTGCGGGCTCTAGTGGTGGTGGTGGTGGTGATGTTGGTGGTGTGGCGATGTTGCTGTGCTGGTCACCCTAGCTGCTGCTGGTTGATGTTGACGCTTCTTGAGGCCTCGCTGGTGGTGCTACTATTAATAGTCCCCTCGGTGTACCTGCTACGACGGTCCTAAAGCTGCAGGGATCGTGTCGCGTTGCCAACAAGCCTACCTACCCTTTGGGCCAAATACCTTTCTCTAGAGGCCCTGTCCCTGATCTAAATGGAAGACTTGCTGCTGGCCTTGGTCGAGGAGGCAAACGCGTACCACACACTGAGATGCGGTGGCGAAGGTACTAACCTTCTAGCCGCCGATTCGTTGCTCTGTGATACGAGAGCTACGCTGCGAGACTGCTGCAGTACCAGAAGATGTTCGTGGAGGCGGATTCGCTGCGACCTGAGCTTGTACCAGAAGATGTTCGTGGATGCGGATTCGCTGCGACCTGAGCTTGGAAATAGTCGGGTTGTTTGCAGCGCCGAAATGCCTGTCAATCAATGATTTCTCCTTTGCCTCAAAAGCCTCGTCGGCAGCGTACTCTTGGTTAGTCGGGAACAAGGGAGTAGCCAGGCAGCACAACAGGAACGGAAAGTGGAAAGCTTGTTTGGCCAAATTCAAAATTCGATTTTCTTACAGAACCAACATCCACCTTGCATGTATGAAACTCCCAAACCCCAATTTTCTACCCACGTTGTAATTGTAGCTCTAGGTAGCTTGGGTTATGCGACGCAAACGGTTTTACTGACCAAGCAGCAAATGCGCGGCCACGCTTGGGGCTGCCGTAACCACAACCTTGCATAATGACTGCTACGAAAGTTTTCGGTACTGGCAAGCAACACAAGCAGTGTCATTTATCCCCCACCCCCTACGTCGTAATGGCAGAGAATGCCTTTTTGTCCTCTAGAGACCCCTCCCTAAAAATTCTCGGCGAATTCTCGCCGCATGTGGCATGTTCTACTCGTAGCGCGACGGTTGAACTACTGATGCTGTCACTGCCTATTGTGGGCACACCTAGCCAGGTACACATCGAGTACAGACGCGCTCTTCTCCGAGACCGTGGCGCGCCAGAAAACGCGCAGAACGACCTCGATTCGATAGATAACACTACAAACAGTAGTGCGAGCGTTTATCTGCGGCTTCTGCTTGAGGACTCCGTGTGCAGCAAGTGGCAGCAACAACAGCATCAGCAGCAGGGGCAGCAACATCAGCAGCAACAGCAACCACGACAACAGCAGCAGCAAGCTTATCAACAGAAGCAGCAGTAGGAGTAGCGCCAGCACCAGCACCAGCAAAAACTATCACATAGTTTTTGTGCGGTATCGCGACGTACATAGGACGGGTTGCATGCGGGCGGTCCGGGGGTCGTCGTCGACCGCTCCCCTACCCCTCGCCAACCGCCTCACGGCAACCCTGTTTCTATTCTGTGCTCGCGCCGCTCACCCGGCCGAAGCTTTCGTGACACAGCAGCCGAAGTCGACCCTCGCAAGAGCGCTCGTAGCGGTACAATCTCCAAAGGTTCCACCACTGGTATCTCTGAAGACTTGGCCGTTACGAGTATCTCCCTGGGTTCAACTTATGAGATCTTCGAGTACGGCTGCTCAGGCTCACATCACCCGCACTGCTGCCGTACTCCCTCCAAGCACCATACCCAAGCACACAGCAGCAACAGCAATGACGAATCGTTATCAAAATGTTTGCGATGGAAGTCTAAAGCTCGGCAGCGTTGGCAGCGATGGCGGTGGTGATCGTGTTGATGATGGTGGTGGTGACAGCAGCAGCAGTGCGAGCTTGGCGTTACCGGCTTTCTTGGAGATGTCTTCGGCCAGGGGAAGAACGCAAGCTGGCGGTGGCGGCAGCGGCAACGTGATTTTCCATGCCTTCTCGGGGAACGAAGCGTGTGACGCCGACAGCATTTGCAGCGCCATCTGCATGGCGTTCTTGAAGCAGAGCACGGCGAGTCGAGGCGGGGGTGGTCGGGATGGTGGTGATGGCAGTGGTAATGACGATGTTGCCACAAAAGGAGGTGACGCTACTGCTGTTCTCTACATTCCCGGTGAGTGCCGTACTTGACGCAGGAGGTAATACGGTATACCGATAGCTGGCAATACGAACCAGGTACGAGTATCTGGTACCAGGCTATAGGGAAATGGCAGTTGGCGCACAGGACCGAATCGTGGCACTTCGAATACTTCACAGGTCAGACAGATCATCCTCACCTCATGACCTAGGTCGCTCAGGGCAGGTACAATCCTGATCTGTATGATATGTATCATATGTATCATATGTATTATATGTATTATATATGATCTGTATGATCTGTATGATCTACGGGTAGCTCGCGTTGCCGGGTGGGGGCCGTACAATGTGCATGGCTCAGTACGAGTTTCCTGAGTTTGACCTGTGCTTTTGTACAGATCCTGCACAGCATTTCATCGCGGCAGGTTAGGATCTACTTCGAAGTAGATTACCTATCTGTAGATCATCTATCTGTAGGTCACCGCCTGTCAGAGGTGTGACCATACTTGTAGATGTTTTGTTCCCCCCTCGATTAGGGTGATAACAGCCTCCGTGCGTGGAGTGAGTACAGGCCGGCCAACCCTTGTATATACTCGTCCCTGTTGACCCAGTGACCATCGATGCAGCATCTATCACCCAACGAGATCACCGATCTCTCTATTCTCCACGGGGACGCGTGCTGTGTATGGTAGAGGTGCACCTATATGTTTATGAGGCTCCCTCCATACGTGAGGAGATCTTAACATCGCCCAGGACTTGATCATGAGAAAACGAAAAGTGCTTCCGATCAGCACATCCTATATAGATGGTACCGGGTATGATGTATCACGCGAACACTAGCGTGAAACACTTCTGGTGATGCTATTCCGACGATATCGGGTTTACCCTTTTAAGACTGCACTCCCGCTCTAGGGGAAAAGTACTTGAAATTTGAGTGGTTTGTCCCCCAAACGGGACTGCAGCCCTAAAAGGGGTACGAAGCCAGTTAAGTCACAAAATATTGCCTTTGAAGGAAAAAAAAAATGCTACCCCTATCGTAGCAACTTTCGACCAGAAACAAATCTGACTGGTGGGGTTCATCAATGGCACACTGAGGTTTTACCCAATGTCGTTGATCCAGTTTCGTTTTTAACAGTAAGCACATGCGAAGAACAATGCCTTTAGCCTTTATATTTTCGTTCTAAAACAGAAGTTTTTTTTTTGGAAGCTAGAGAGCTCCTATACTACTGTAGCCGCTCGTAACAATAGCTGGTAGGTGGTACCCGAGCCCTGCCACGCGTGCAGTAAAAATACCAGCTTGTAAACATGGGTTCCGACGAAAGTATCTATCTCTCACTGCTGAAGTGTCTTGCTAGGAAAAAAAAAGAACCGAAGAAGAGAATGGTTGAAGGAGAACGGAGAGGAACGACCGAAGGAAGGAAGGGAAGAATTAAATAAGGAAGGGAGGGAGGAAGAAAGGAAGGGAGGGAGGGAGGAAGGAAGGAACGCAGTGGCTGGCGCCTTCTCGTGTCCAGGGAGTGTCCGTTTAGAACCTAGATAAAAGTGCTGTCAGTATTGCGGGGGACCACAGTGATCAGGAACCATCATGTATAGACCGGAACACACTATACACATATATATATATATACACATATATATATATATATATACTCAAGTATTTTTACTGAGCATATTCGGTCCTGATTACCATGTTCCTCGCGTAGTGGGTACGGTCAGGAGCAAGTCAGCCCGCTCTCTTCCTTCGTCGCCAAAATTTCTTCCCGTCTGCTTCTATTTATTCTTGTTCCTCTTCTTGTCTGTTTTCGGGAAGAGGGCGGGGATTTGTTTCTTATCTTCGTTTCCTTTTTCCCCTTCACCAAGAGAACACCCCCCTAACAACGCGTCCCCGGCGTGTCTACAGCTGGCGGGGGGGGGGGGGGGGGACCGGCAGAAACCCAAACCCAAAGTTTGCTCTTTTGGATACGAAACTCGTGGTCGGTCCACATGGCAGTCAGTGCGTTGGCTTGACGGAACGGAAGAGCTTCGGCTGGCTTTTTACTATTAATAGTAATTGTCCGTATTCCATTTATTTTTCTTGTTGTCCCAGGAATGTGATGACACTCGTTTCAGCCCCCTCAAAACTCCACTCACGTTTTTGGGGACAAGCCACTTGAACTTGATACAACGCAAGGGATTTTTTTTTCGCAGAAAATAACAGGGATAAACACTGCTGTTGCTGTAGCACTGCTGTACATATCTCCTCCCGTTTTATGCATGAGTGTCCTGCACACAACTTTGTGCAGGACGTGTGTCGTCTATTTCAACCTTGGACGTCGGCCCAGACTAACCCAACCCCAGGCGTGGCCCTGACCCTAACCCGAACCCGAACCCCAACCCTTTAAGGGGCTTGAGATCGGCAGGGGCAGTCACTTGATTCCGCGGCTTGTTTTGGTGGCGTTTTCAAACCAAAAGCGGCGGGTGGGCGAAAGACCTGCCTTGACCAAAAATACCAGCATCCTACACAAAGTGTTGTGCGGGACGCTCCTGCAAATAGGTCCAGTCGTATACACGGAGTACCTGGTGCCTTGGCAGGCTTTCTTTGCCCCTCCCATGAGCACGGAGAAAACCCAAACTTCGCGAGTTTTTTTTGTGTCTCAGTCTTTCATCCGGAAAACGCCTAGCTCATGTAGGTTTCTTCCAGAGGGACAGTAAAGCCTCCATCACAAAATAGAACGAATGCAGGGATACCATAACGTTAATCTTCGTCGACCAACCAGGAGTCAATCAAACCATCAGGTCATGAGTCTAGATTTCTGTCCCCCTGCTCCCGCCCTCCCCCACCTGCACGCATCCCTGCCTTTCCCCAAACACGCACATTTTCAATGCACTTATTTTTCCAGTACGGCTAAGGCTGCGAGCATACTTTACTGTACTACGAATAAAGTGCGCCAACTGATGTACGTCTTTTCTTTGGTCGCCTGGCCTCGTTTCTATATTGTATATCTCCTCCTCATCGTCGCTGGGTTTTCCCCTTCACTTGTGTTTGTCATGGGCACCGATATCATCACCATCTTCATCGTTGTCATTATCATCATCGTTATCATCACCATCGTCATCATCATCATCATCATCATCATCATTTCCATCATCATCATCACCATCACCATCATCATCATCATTGTCACCATCATCATCATCATCATCATCATTGTCACCACCACCACCACCAACACCACCACCAACACCACCAACACCATGCCCAGTGATACCGATCCCCCGCGCCGACCTAGCACTTAGGCGAGAGGTCCTGGTCTTGTTTGACCTGTGCGGGGTGAACCCTTCCTCCCTCCTCTTTTCCGACGATATCGACTTGCCGTCATTGCAGGTGAGACCTCCGATAAAATATTCTATGTCGAGGGTTTTAGTATTCGAGGATTTCGTATCTTAAGGAGAGGGAGGAGATTTTAAGGGTTCGGCGTTCGAGGCTTTCGTGTTTTTTTAGATTTAGGTATTTCGTGATGTTTCACGCTGTTTTTGCCCGGTTGGGCTGTTGGGGGCTTGTGAAGGCCAGGCGAAGCTATATGCAGCATGTGGAAGACCGCTTTCGCAGGGTTGGGGCGAGGGAATGGCGGAAAGGGCTAGAGAGGTACGTAAATTGATTGACCTTGTCGCTTGCATGGCGGACGCTTCGTGTGCGAGAGATACCACATACGCAGGGGCACAAGCAGACAGGCGGTCAGGAAAGAGGCAGGTAAGAAACAGGCACAGAAAGACAAGGAGGCAGTCGGGGGTGGGTGGGGGGAAAACAGGCGCAGACATGGCAGACAGAGAGACAGTCAGTGAGAAACGCCTGCACAGTGACGCGACGCAGTTTCACCACGAACAAACGGGGCGGCGCGATGGCGGTTCCGCGAGGCCACTGTCGGCTTGTATCGTTGTGCCTCCCGAGGCTCTCGCGCTGTGTCCTGTTTGACGACACGCCGGTTTTTCCTTCTAGGTGTGCCGATGCGTCGAATCTTACAGAACGAAAAGGCAACTTGACCCAACCCAACCCAACCCAACCCAGACCATGCCAACCTCCAACCAACCAACCAATACAAAATAAAGAAAAAAAAAACATAACGAATTCAACCCAACCGAACCCATGCAGCCCAAACCAACTCAACCCAACCCAACCCAATCCAACCGGAACCAACACAACCCTATCCTACCCAGCCCAACCAAA
>JBBMHQ010089751.1:1810-23530 GCA_037834295.1 Postelsia palmaeformis | reverse complement strand
CATCGAAAACATATATATATATATATATATATTCCTGAGATGGAAACCCCGAAACGCAGTGGACGCTGCAGTGCCACCTCACCAAAACGTCGATGATTTTTCTCCCCTCGTGTTGACCAGGACGTGCCCGCTTTCGCATTTGTCACGGGCAAGCGGTGCTTCAAGGAAAAAAGAGGAGAAAAAGCACATTGAACCTATTCCCGGGTGGTGGCTCCACACCTGGTTCCGCTTGCGATACGCATTCTGCAATCTTGACCGCCGCCTTAATTTTGGTGGATCGCGCCTGCGTGTCGGGAAGAACTTTTGAATAGTACCATGCTTCCTGGTATTTTCAAACGGGAGTATTCTCGCCCAGACCAATAATAGAAGAACATTTATCGGTAGCATCATTACCAGGGCTTTGACACGATTCTTCGCAGAAATTGATCGGAGGCCACTAGCCCGCACTTGTGTAGTTATGATGCATCCCTTGACGCCGGCCATTATTTGTACAGGTCGAAATCGCGAAGAGAGAACGACACAACCCACATCGCTGGCACCAGGCATTCACGGCATCCCGGCAAGTTTACAGCATAATGAAAGACAGGCCTACATTTGTTTCCGGCCACAAACTGCCTGAAACGCAAATCTCGATAAAAATTGAAACTGCGAGATGCCGGCAGCTGCTTTCGCCAACTTCGTAGCAACAGCCACGAGCATGGGACAAGACCTACAGATCCGGGCCAGATTTTCGCAAACGGTGTTCCACAGGACGGAATATAAACAATACAGATCCGACCCAGTAAAAAACTATGTAATTCAGGCAACCCAGGTGGGAAAAGACGAACTCCCTAGAAACAATCAGTTAATGCCTCAAGCAATTACGAGAAACAGTCAAGTCCGCACTGAAGTTTTCAGGCCATGAAGTGCGAAATCAGCGATCAAACGGATGTGTGAAACTTCGTACTAGTGCCGCAAACCTACCTCCGGGACCTGTACGATGCAATCTCCGCTGATTGCACCTTCATACTCCTCGACGGTGTCCAAGGTCAGGGGGGCGTTGGATTCCATCACGACGCGGGGCTCTGTCGAAGAAGCCCGACAGTAAACGAAACAGGGAGGGTCCCTCCAGGGTCACGGTGGCACACAAGTATCACGCGATGTACACAACGCTCGCATGCAAGCAAACACCGAGTCCGAGGTTACCCCCAGAAATACCCTCCCTCGCGGTTATCGAGAGTTTTTGTTTCTGGAGAACGGTGGGAGTGTCGATCGTTCTCGTAGAGAACCAATCGTACCCTAGTGGTGTTCGGTGTTTGTATTCTCGATCATCAAACCCTTAATGAAAGCCACCAACAGCGGTGCGTCCCGTGAACCACCGATGATGGTCAATCCTCTTCAAACTTCCTTCTTGCTTGATATTTGAACCAGTTGAAGTACGAACAATCTGTTGCCGGAAAACGCCACCAATCCTTCAAGGGGCGAACTCATCTCGGTGGGTTGGCATTCGTCATCCGGAACTGACGGCATCTACGCATCTTGCCCTCCCCCTTGCGATATAAGTTCGAGCATGTTTTCACCCTCTCGAGGCACACCATCTACAATGTTACACAGAGTGTTTCGGAATACACGCTGGAGTAGACGGCAGTACTTGGGATAGCCATGGTATATTTTCGCCGACCGCAAACGTGCGAAGACTATCATGTCATGTGCCGTCATTTAACGTTCCGCTCGACGAGCCACTCGGTCGATGGTACAACATCCCGATGGGGCGCTTTAGATCCAGACCTGCACCGCCTGCTGGATGGAGGGACTGACTGCCTGGAATCAGGGTTGTATCTCTTTTTGACGCAGATGAAAAGCTAACGGCGGCTGTCTGGTGCATTCACGGACGCGCGCAATGAAAAGGCTGGCCCGTTACCCGGCGAAAAGAGTTTATGACCATCCCGTCAGTACATGAGTCTTCCCAACAGGGGAAGGGATCTCCCGAAACTGTTCGGTTCTTAAAACACCACCGTTTTCGTTGCAGGCCTGGGTCAAAACATCGCTCACCGGCTCGAACCTGAATTTATGTCGGAACGAAAAACAGGTTTGGACGGTGCTCCTTATGATCTAGCGCTCCTCCATGAAGTAGGTGCTCTGAGGTACTCGGAGGCGTTCGGAGGCGTTCTGCGAAAAAGGTTTACCCAGAACTTTCCGAATCAGATCACTCAAGGAGCTCCATACCTCACCCAAAACCAGGCTACCAGTAAAGCGAAAGCAAACTGCGTCTCGATGAATGATCGATCCAATGGCCAAAGTTTCAAAAATCGCTTTTTGTTTTTTGTGACAAGATTGGCACTCCGACAGTTGTAGGTTAAGGAGCCTCATCACTCAAAAGCCATCTTAGCGGAAATTCGCTGGTCTCTATATCGTAGAACGCTTCCTATGATAACTGCGGGTGACGCCCCTACAATAGCGCGCACCAACACGTCCTGGAGAAGTCTACCTGTTGGAAATGGCGAGAGGGGATCGAGCGCTCTCCTACTATCGCCAGATAATATAATAAAAATGGCATGCGACGTGACGCTGACATACCGGGCCCGTCGCCCACTTTGACGTTCTTAAACACGATCCCAGTCGAGTCGCCGGCGATGACAACGCTTGCCGTTTGGCCGGCGGTATCGGAAGGTGGTGTGAGCTTGGGGTCCGCGATGTTGTACTCGTCGAAAATTCCCAGGAAAAGAACATTGTTGCAGTCTTCTATACGCAGTCCTGGCATACTCTGAACCACAACATCGGGAGATAGAGGGAGAGAGAGAGAGAGGAAGAGTCGATGCACGCATATAGCGCGTAACACGAAGCGACAAAAGTAGGACGCCATCAGACTAGACGCACGAAACAACAAAACTGTTTGTTTTCACGCGGGAGGCGCAGTCTCATCCCGCGGCTGTGGATGCATTTTCTGAGTGATTGGTTTCACTCGTCTGACCCGTAGGAGCTCCGCAAGTGAATAACTGCCACTTGGGGCGGCATTTTTACTTGAAGCAGTAGTAGTAGTTGCCACAAGAGCAACTGACACCCAACGTTGGTCGGTTTGCGCTAACATACTCCGTCGACGAATGAAAGGCATCACAGCTATATTGCATTGCTCCGGTACAGCTCTACGCAAGTATTTCTGGCGGCCATCTTCATCTCACCCGCCGTACTGCAACCTACTCATGCCTTTACGCGCCGCGACGTACATTATATATGGTTGTATCGTTTGAGTAGCCCAGGTTGGTGGGGCATACATCAGCGTAACAACCCCTACGTTGACCATACGACTAGGAAGTAAAGAAGACTATGCTGTGATGGGACTTGAAGAGGAAGCATTTGCGTTCAGTTACTGTGGCGGCCCCTGCATGACTAGGAGGTGATACACAAGGCAAGCGTCGGCGACAAAAGTGCCAAGAGTCATACGGCACGCCCTCGACATGGTTCTACCTATAAAACACTGTCAGAGGCTACCATTCCAAGCAGCGTGTTGTGCTGGTCGCTGTCGGACTGGTCAGTGGCGATTCGGAGGGGGTATTCCGTTGTTTTGTTTTACCGCATGTAAGCCATTCGGAGAATCGACTGAGATTGTCACTCGAGCATTTGCTAAAACCCATTTCATAATCCGGGTTCACAAACAATGATATATCTGTACATCTCCTGATATATCCTGAAGTAGTTCCTCATCCTGCCACTGTGGGAGATCATACGGGATCAGATGCAAAAAACTTGTCCAACCCATAAGAAAACCTGTGCTACATCATGCAGATGATGCGGCTCCACTAACCCGGCAACATCAGATAGGTCCTGCAAATATCGGGAATGGGTCGATCTGCGTTCAGACGGGCCACCCAAGGTCATGAACTGGAAAATAATCTTATGTCCTAGGTTGTGGAATATTTCTTTGGTGCAACGTATCAAATGATACCATATCGGAGGTGAACGTCGCCGAGCATTACGAACAATATCGACTGCTGGAGAATGCATCAAGAAACAGGGTGGTGTTGCAATGTAACTTGGGCGACAAACCACTGAAGGGAAACGAGGTAAAGCTGTGATTCCTCTGCAAGAAGCGCTACTCATCTCGGCGTGCCGGAAGGGGTGTAAACCCATTCAAGACTTTCGCCCCGTTTCGGGTAAAAACTACTTGTACTTGGAATCTGAGTTGCTTGTCCCTGTCCCTCATGATAGGATTGCAGCGAAAAGGGGATAGCGAGAATACTTAAGGTGCACAGCCTAACGCGGGGAATAGCCAGGTTGTTCTGGGGGGCACAGAGTTAGGGCACGTACCTCGAATGCTGTGAATGTTTCAGAAACTTCACTCACTATAGCAATGGTTGATAAAGAGGAGCGTCTGGGTAAGGTGTAGCCACATTTTGCTGTTGAGGGGGGGGGGGGGGGGGTTGTTTGACAAGCTCCGTCCCTCCTCCTTAACAATATTTCTGAAAAAGAAAACATAATTGGACACAGGATGACCAAACCTCAAGCCCAGCCACACAGGACGAAAAGCATAGGAAACCGTATTTTGGATGTTGAGGAGCCCCGCCTGTCAGAAGAACAAGTTTTGTCACAACAGGGTCACCTCGATAGTGGCACGCGCCTGAACAGAACCAAAACGGTACCCTGGTTAACTGGCTCACGTAGTTAGCTGAAATTTTCACAGTGTCGTTGCCGAACGACGCCAACCCAACTGGGAGGCGGGTTGTTCGACGAGCTCAATCTCTCATTCTCAACAACATTTCTTGATCTGAATCAGAGTAAACCACAGGATGAACAAACCTATGGCCCTGCTGCACAGGACGGGAAACATGGCAAACCACTATAATTATGGGCAGTAAAGCAGTGAAGGAGCCCCGTCCGTCAGAACGATTTTTCTCTCAAAAGGGCCATCTCTGTCATAATACGCGTCTTGACATCACCATAGAAAGTTAAATTTGAGGAAAGCGAACAATCGCGATAAACGATGACCCAAAGAGAAACATATGTACGAAGCATGTACGTGGGAACCAATAGTACCAGAAAAACGACGGTGACTTTCCGACGAAATTGGGGAAAGGATCCGGCTCAAGCGGACAAACGGTTCTGCTTGAACGTGCAACTTCGACTTGCAGTCCCTGCTGTTGCACCCGTCGTCAAAGGGTAGTCAGTGTACAATGTGAAAGTGAAGCGATGAATCAGAACGACACTTTCGCGACAACCACAAGAATCTCGACAGGGAATAAAATAGCAGGCACCCCGAAAACGACGGCAAAAAGGAAGAAAGGGCATCCGGTAAAACGGAAGGTGACGTTCGCACGTTCGCGTTGCTGTACCTCGAAACCGCTCGCACGCAAGAATATCATTGGGAAGCACCAACACCGCGAACGGAAGCTCAGGCGGTAGATAGCCCTTATTCTCCCGTCAAGAACCACAGTAGCTGTCTGACTGTTTCTCTCTTTTGCGCTTACCGGGAAGCCCTCGAAGACAAAGTCGTCCACGCGGACGAAGTCCATATAGTTGCCCGTCTCGAGGGTGGCAGTGAACAGCTGGAAGGAACTGAGGGAAAGTAAGCAGTGAACGTGGTTTTTGTATTTTAGCATCTGACACCTTGGACAGGTCATGCCACACAGTACCCGTGAATCATCAATGTCCGCCCCACGCCGTTGTACAAGATTTTGCAGGGTCTGCATATCATAGTTCGAACCCAATCCAGAAAGCATGCGCTACAGTAGGTGCATTCAGAATATTTGCGTGTGCCACCCGACAACACAAGCCACTACTGTAGATCTAAAGATGTATCGAGAATATATCTGCTTTCAACCATCTTAATCGATAAGTGATAAATCTTAATCGATAAGTGATAACTGACGATTTCTGAATTACGCGCGAACACTTAATCTTGGTGGGTGCGACACATACGGTTAGAAACGACCACTAAGAAATGTTGCCAATCGTGAGGTACGACTGAGCTTCGGAGGATGTCACATCCTCGGAGAGCCGTTTTACTAAATATAGTGCGGAGAATAAGTCGCCGTTTCACACTTGGAAAAGGTAGAGAGTTGTCGCACTCTTCGTTTATCGTATCTTCTGACTGGCCGAGCTCCTAAAACGGGAAACTGTGGGCTAGCATGATACTTGTACTTGGGAAAATGTTTTCAGCACTAGCGCACAGCAGCAATTATGGCAATTGTCGAACGAGCTCTCTTTGAGGCCGTTGGTTCCGTTGAAATACTGCGTTCCCCATGTGATACATTTAGAATACAAAAGGCGCCTGGCGCTTCTCGTCAGCCGAATACGAAGCGATTCGCCTCCGGTCAGCATATCTGTTCCTTACTAGGTCACTCGCGCTATTTCTACGGACGCACGATTTTTTTTTTGCACCGCACGAGTGCAGCCGTGTGTCGGGAAACGAGACCTCGGCTTTATTTCCCGAACGCAACGCCAACGAGAATATACACAGGTTGAATCCCCTGCCATGACTTTGTCATGTAGGGACAACCAAGAGCATCTAAGATACCCCGACGACGCAGACTACAGTATAGGTGCACCATTTTGTTTCTGAGGCTCCTCACGTGGGGAGACCCATACTACTAGGAGTCACCCGGAACTCGATTTTGGTCGAGACCATGCTGCATTCCGATGACTAACCCTATGGCCCAGTATACAGGAAAGTTATGTTTCGAAACAACATTGGCATTCCGGCGATTTTAAGATCAAGGGATAACGTCATCCAGAAAAACAAAATACTCTTATCGTAGCACGCGTCCGACGATTTCAACACCTGGTGTCTAAATTTTCTATACGCGACACAAGCTCACCTCGGACAAACCCCTTTGCCCCACATGTCAAAAGGCGAGGCACAAGTATCCAGATGCTAAGGGTGGAACGAATTTAATGCACATCCAAGAGCAACACCCTGCGTTGCTCTTTTCGGGCGGCAGGCTCAGTCACTTTTTTTTTGTTTTTGTTTTTTTCTTCTCAGCCCTTCATTAAGTTCGCCCTTCTTCTCTCTCTCCCTTTTCAGTCGTAACTCAGATCCGGGGTCATTAAGTAGGTTCTGCACCCTCCTCCCCACTACGGTACGTGCCTTGCATTTTTATCGCGAGGAGACTTCAGCCCTTTCTTCTCTCGGCGACTTGCGTCGAATTCTGCCTACCCACGCAACGAAGGCGCTCTCAGCAATTGGTACCTTTTTATTTTTTCAAATAAAGTTTCACCACGGTAGGATTTGAACTTGGGTAGGTACCAATACCAATGGTCTTTGAAGCTGACCACTAGTTTACCGGGGCGACCGGTCCTCCAAATGAATAATATATATATATATTTATATATTTGTTGCTCACAGTCCACGACATCCAATTTGACCCCTCGCACCTGATGTTCCTAGAGTCGGAAAATCGGGCGGCACCGGTGCGAAGACCCTGGAACGCCATGTTATCGAACCGTAGATCCTGCACGACCGCGAGCCGCAAGATATCCGGAAGTTAGGCGGCTGACTCGCGGGACCGCCTACTTCGAGGAGTACCACACGTCACAGCCGGCACGATACATCGCCTGTGGCATTTGGGGTTTCCAGTCACACTAATAAACTGTCTTGAGGAGTTTGACTGCAAGATCAGGGAATATACTATAGAGTACCAGGATTCCATATGTGCTGGGTTCCCGAGCATGTTCAGTCCATGGTCGCAAATAATGCCGTCAGGGGCGTTGGGTTATCATCGAGCTACCATCTTCCCCAGAGCACGGGAAGGTTGTCAATACCGGACCAGGTGGTTTCCGAAAAAGGCTGCTGTCGAAACCCCTGAAAAAAAAGGTTATGCTGTACGTTTACTGCCTTCGACCGTTGTCAAGTAAAACCGAGCGATGAAAAGAAGCAATATCACCCCTTGCCCGAAGCTTAACGCCTTCTATAGGGTGTGTATACCTCAAGCGTGCTGCCACTGTCGGGGAAGGACAGTGTTTTGGGCAAAGCTAGAATGGAACCCGGCCGGAAGGTTTCCGGTCATTTAAATCGAGGATCCACGCGTTCGGAAAACGAAAAACGTCATTTACGTAGTGAAACGGCACTACATGTACTCCTCGGTGTCGTGGAGGTTGATCCCTCGTCGTCCTCCAAGACCGCAGTTTCGCCAAGGGGGAAAAACTACTTAAGATGTGAGTTATTTGCCTCTAAAACGGAGCTGCAGTCGTCGACGACTGTCGTTCTTGAAGTAATCAGTTTCGACGACCAGAAATGAGATCGTTGAGAGAGAGTGGAGGGTTCGAACCCCGAAGGCGCTGAACACGCCTACTACACTATAATAGCACACGTCACCTGGGAGTTCCTAACGTCGAGACCGAGGTTTCCAAGCGTTCCAGGCGCCATGTCTCCCATCGGATCCTCCTTCCAGCCTAGTACAAAATCATTAACCTGCCGGTGGACGTGACGAGATGAGCGTGGTGCGCGTGTGGCAAGTCCTCCGGTTATAGAAACGCCCTAAACCCCCGCGCGTCGGTATTGTATTCACGCAACATCTATTTGTACGTACCATACCCGAAAACGACTAGCGTAGTACCGTTGTTTTGTTACCGATCTAACGCATGACACCTGTACTGACCATGGTGGGTTTTGAATGAGAGGCGCATGGCCGATCAGGATTCGTTTCGATCTCCTGGCATCGTTCAGCGGCATGTTACCTCAAATTCGAGGTGAGACCGTACACGTAGGTGTCAAACTGTAAAGTATGCGTCGGCCAGAGTTTTCGAGACCATCCGCAGCGCATAAGCGGGTCGGGCAGAGTCGACCTAGGGCCACATTGTCTATTGCTGAGAAAAACGAGAAATGCCTTGTCGCCACAGGAAAAGGCTTCAATAACTATCGGGAATCGCGTCCAGGACGATGTGAAACGACCGGGTTTGGATACGCTTCTTGAACATTACAGGACTGATTCAGCTCGCAGATCGACAACACGTATATCAGGGACCGGTTTTGTGCAACATCGAACTATCATTATTAGCTGAAGCAAGAAAACATCAAATAGTAGAGTATCTGGGCCAACCCCTCGGGGAAAAACGAAAATATGATAGCCAGGATATTTTGAAATCTTATCACGATACTGAGGTTAAAGAACTTTGAGCAGAATCTATCATATGCCAGGTGCCTGGCGGGAGTGAGAGTAAAGTGCAACGCCGAGGACGAATTACTGACGCCATGCTCGCTAACACCCAGAAACTCTGCTGCGCGGAGCAATACTCTGGGAGGCGTTTCGAGCTGCTCGTATGGAGAGCTCGATATCTCGACCGCATCACGACTTCGATGGCGATTGTTCGCGCAGCCTGGCCAATCGTTATATACGCGACAGTAGTCGTAAAGACAAAATACCAGTGCGAGACCCACACAGTTGCCCACTTCGAGGGGCTCCACAGGTCAGAAACGAGTTCGCCTGAAAAGAGGTGTTCCCTACATTGGGATTGCTCACATAGCGTCCGCCACAATGAGAGCCCCACGTTATTACCGCTCAAACGGGTCTGCCTGAAGTAGAGTCTTGTTACGGTGGTGGTGGTGGGGGAGGTGTAATCTGACATATGTTTTACCATTCCAAATGTCTCGGCCGAGAAACCGGAATCCCATGTTGGTTTTAGATTTCGCGATAATAACCGGCCACGGAACTGCTACGCTGCAAGAAAAAAAAACATTTAAAGTGATGTACGGGACTTCTGGCCCCGGTGGGGTGACCGAGGGGGCGAAACAAAGGGCCTCATACCCGGTCTCCCGTGAAAACATTCCTTACCTCCGCGTCAGTGGCCCCATCGATGACGATAAGGCCGTTCTCCCCGGTGTTGTTGTTGTTCGAGCCCTCGTACACAAGCAGGAACGAGAACTGAGGAGACTCGGAGATCCACGAACCCGACAGCGTTACGCCACTCTTGATGAATATGGGCCCGTCCACAAAGTGGTCCCCGAGGTGCATTTGGATCTTCCGCGATGATTCAGGGCGACGGTGTCGGGGAGGAGAGTGGAGTGGAGTAGCGCGGTGTAAGACGGCAATCTTGCACAAAGCACACAAGGTTGGTTGACGGACAGATCACCAATCAGTTTCTGCTTCGTGGATGCAGCAAAGCCTTGCATTCCCAAAAGCCAACCGCAACACATATCGGCGAGAATTGCTGACGTTTCACACGAACCACACGGTGAGCCCACAAGCGGTATGGAAAAAATCATCTTGGAGACGGATCAAGAGGGGGGACAGATGGACATAGGTGTAGTGAAAAGAGAGAGAGAGCCATATTTGACCTGCTTCCTGTCTTTCGATTCGGCCGGGGCTGCAGCTGATGTTCCCGAAATGGGCAAATACTCTGTTTGTTTGCTGAAACGTTGAGTGCCGGAAACGGAAACCTCAAGTGGCTAGCTGGAGTCGCAGCACGATGGATACGTTGGAATTACTGCCAACGCAGGTGCCGACCTTGCGAGAACTTCCTTCACAGAAATATGTGCACCGGAAATGAAAGCGTAAAAAAAATGCTACTCGTGGATGAATTCTTACTATGATGCGAGCGCTGGGGCTATAAACAACGCGAGATCAGCTGCCAAAGATTGAAGCGAGCACTTTGGTTTGACACTGACAAAAACAGTAGAGTCGTCGAGTTCGCCGACGCAGTCCGTGCCGTCAAACGTTGCCCCCTTTGTCTCGCATATGACCATCATGATGTCTTCCTGGTCGGACACCCCATCCGCGATGATGTCGGGGACTACGTTCCAGTCCTTGATATTTGTGGAGACCATCTACGTTTATATTGAAGCGTGCGCACGATTATACACAAACGATGCACGAAGAGGGAAATGTCAGGCCACTATAGTCGCATCAGTTGATGAGGTATGTACTACGCGATAGATTCACCCCCCCTTCTTCTTCTAACGTTTTTTGTCAATTGAAGAGATTTCGCGGCGTTAAGGACACCTGAACCCTCACCTACTAGGAATATCAATGCGGGTTTGCAATCACAGGGCCCGGGTCGCATGCAGAGCTTTCGCAGGAGATGATTCACTACAGAAGCATCGCCGGAAAGCACCCATTTCCGACCCTTTGTCTCGTGGTACACCTAGTGGCACTCACGACGATCTCCTCGGCACGGCGGAGCGGCATTACAAAGGGTGTCTAGTGACACCTATATTTCCTCTCGTTCACCTCTGTGTAGCTTGTGAGGCCTTACAAGCGCAGCGCGTATGACGACAGACTGCACCACTTGCGAGAATATCTCAAAACACCCTGCAGCACAAGCGGCAGGTTTTCACGATACGAAGATGATCCACAGTGCGTGGCTGTCGTTTAGGGGCGGCATCCATTTTACCTGAGGCTTCATTCTCCTGCAGAGCTCCATAGCGTATACTATAATCAACATCACACAGCGCCTGGCACGAATTTCAGACCAAGTTTCCTCCTAACCATAAAGGGCGTGCTCAACGAAGAAAAGTGGCTTTGGAACGATTTCCCGAGACGGCAGCATTAAAGTAACGCTCGGCGTAGTCAGTACGCCCTCGCTGTTGCTAAGAAGCCAAACTTTTCAAATCGTCCGAGGATAACTTCGAAGAAAACATATTTATGCATATCAAGATGAGAAATCCCATGGCATAGGTGCCAACGAAACAAAACTTCTACAACGAAAACGAGCTACCGGGTACTTCTTCGTCTGGGGATCCTATGAGCGAGACCTGGCCCGGGTGACCTGTGCGACCGCTATCGCGTTTCACACGTCGTACTAGATCCAATGGTGATCACCTCGAAGTAGCCCGGAGGTCTTACGGTTGGCTCGCCGACCACCTGGAAGTCGACAACGCGTAAAGTCGGGTAGTCCGGGATGTCGTCGAACAACGGCCCCGAAACAGCGAACAATGTCAATCTCGAGATATTGGGGGCTCTTCGCGAAAGGGTAAACTCCTCCCACGTTTTTCGGCTTCCCGCCGTTGTAAACGTCTGCAAGGAGAGACGAGAACATACGCGTATTACCCGACGTAAGCGGGCTCTGTCAGCTGTCAGTTCTTCTTGAGTAGGCCCCAAATAAAGGACTAGATGTTTTGATGCTACTAAAATGTTTTAGTTTGTGTCGACCAAACGTTGACGCTGGTTCTCAAGCAAAACATACCTACTCGTGTGACAACCCTCACAATATGTGACCCAATATTTTTTCTTGGAATTACAGAAAAGCTCAAGATGTTTGGGGCGGTGCCCTGCGTAACTAAAAATTTCTCACGCATAACCACCTTTCTCACGAACCGTGAGAAATGGAGCGCGGATAGTGTCCTGTTCGGCCTCTGCCTGCAACCCTCACACACCATGTTGTCACGTCACATCGTACAGTTTTCCCCTCAGGGCTGGGGGGTGGGTCAAAAGCAGGCGAGACAGCGTATTGATTGACGAAATCACAAAGAAAAAAGCAATACGAGGCGCACCAACGGTGACTGACATAATTTGAACCACTTTAGCGGCTGCTCCAATGGCGCGGGTTAAGCACTGGCGAAGCCTGCCTACGTGCCGTGATAAGTCGTGCAATTTGCAGATGTATATTTATGCCGAGACAACAGCTATGCACGGTAGTCTCAAGAGGGCCTGCCGCCTCAAAAGGCAGCCTGTTGTAGCGGAAACGCAGACAGATGCAACGGAAATCGAGTTTGTGGGGGCACGGTGAGCGCAAGCTTCGGTTCCTTCCAGACCCGCTGGAACAACAACAATCAATTACAACAGCAACTACAGCAACGTCAACAACAACAGTATCCTGAGAAGGAGAATTCCTGCTTCAAGGGGGTTCAGATCACGCCAACGTCGAGCCGGAAAGCGCAGTCCATGAAATGCCTAGTCCAGGTTTGCTCACTGGTAGTAATTCGAACCGACTGTTTTTACCGAATCCTGGTGCTGTATAATACAACCCCGATCAAGGGCCTGGTCTCACTCGAACCTGGTCCCACCAGGATTTGATCCCATTCGCCATCCCGCTCGCACATAGTACCTGGTGGGCTAGAAATACGGACCCATTCAAAAGTGTTATGTGTACGAGGTACACTTACGTGTATCTATGGCATTAAGCTCGCTGCGTTTGTTCAGTAGTTCATAAGTTCACTTACATCGACAACTTTCTCGTCGCCCACGTCGTACGCGATCTGGAACACGAACTCCCTGTCGGCCGGGAATCGCATCCTTACAGCGGTGACCGTGGAGTCGCTGACTCGGAAGCTGGTCCAGTCACCCGACTGCTGCCCAGGCGAGGGGTCGGCGCGATGGACGGTTCGTGTGGGGGACAAAGCAAAAGTCTCGATACAAAACTGAAATGAATTGAGTGTGGTCATTCCACTCTATTCACTCCTGGGCCCTGCGTGAACTTCAAAATGACTATTTTCTCCAGTGTACCTCAAGAGTGCGCTCCGAAGGGGGTGGCTCCCTTTAATGCAATCATGTCCGAGGAAACGAGAAAATGTGAATGACACAACACTCTGTTGTAACAGAGCGCAACCCCTCTATGCAACGTCGTCTTCCGCAAGCACCCTGTTTCGTTCCGTCGTATGCTCGTTGCGCATGGGATAGTCGTGAAAAGTGTTCATTTTGATTCCGTCCGACGTGGGTACTTTGAGCGAGAAGACCCCAGGAATCTGTCCGAAAATGTGTGCGAAATCGTTCGGAAATGCCGAATAATAAATTGGCTCGGTCCACACATTTCTGGCCGCCGTACTCGTATCTGGTAGCACCTTAAAACAAGCGCGTTTGGGGTTCCCTTTAAGGGTACAAACGTATTTTTTCACAAAACGGGGGCTTCTCATCGGACAAGGTTCGCAACATGTTTGCATCCGATGTGTGTTGCATAATTTGCATCGCAAATCCCGTGTGGCTTTGTATTCGACCTAGCTCATAGTCTTCATTTGATAAATCGGGTGGTGAGGTGAAGGAACGAGCTTCTAACGTGGATAACCTAAAGCTTCCAAACCTTCGGGTTCTACCTGTACCGTAGCCTGCACGAACCATGATACCTTGTATGTTGTAAGGTTTCAGACCAAACCATTAGTTGTCGGACGGGGCTCGTCAGTTCCGGAGAGCAAAGTTTCACAGTATGTTTGGATTCCCTTTCATGATTTGCAGCAGTGGCACTTGCCATTAATCTAGCCCGTTTATCGCATACCTGGCCCAGAGGGTTGCTCATAGGTCCGAGCGCACAATTGATTCCGCCTGAATACCATATTTGGTCAAGGACATTTACATTTTTCGGATTCTTTTTTTCAGCGGTACTTCATGTTGACGGTGGAAGAGAGCCTCCGAGTTTGAGCGATCTAGCCCAGCTTCCCTTGTTTTAGAATCCCCTCTGAAAAAAATGCAGATTCCGCACGACTTGCATAACGGCAAGGTTATATTATAGATTATCTCATGTATATGGCAACTCTAAAAAAAACACAAAACACCAAACACGAAAAAAACCCGGAAAAATAGCGAGTGCTAGAGTGAGGGTGATAAATGTATCGATCTCCTTCGAGGATATTTTAAAGACTCCCGAAAACCTACGGCACCGAGAGGACACGCCTGTACGCCCCTCCACGTCAACGCGGTCGTGGGAAGCGAAAACTCTCACGTCGGGAATGTCGAACTTGAACCTGGTCGGGGTGACTACGTCTTCGTCTTTGTCGTCACGGAAGAACACCTGGCGTAGAGAGGGGGCCGTGGACGTCGCTCAAACATGTGCGAATATGAATAAGACGAGAAATTAAGGTTGGTGTGCACCTGTACGCTTTTGTCGGACTTTTTAACTCGAGGAGATTACTATCCAAACTCAAGAAAAAACCCGAAATCTTGGGGATTCAACTGCGAACACAACCCAATCAACGATCTCACAGCTCACTTTTACCTTCGCGACGCACGAGCTCTGTGATCACACAGCTACGACTCGTGACAAGTACCTTGTGTGAAACGATATGAGGGTGGTGGTCCATGCCATACCATGTTAGGCCATGCCATCGCACTGGATATGACAACAGTACATCCCACACACGGCCGCAACCCACAAACATTGATGAGACATATGTACTATACAAAGGCGTATAGTAGTGTCCCTTTTCGATCAGAGGTATCGGTATACTTACGAAGGACTGCTGGAAAGAGAAGACAGGAAGAGTCCCAGCCACGACGTCGTTTTTCCTTCGCTCGAGTATGATGACCTGCCACACACAGAGAGCAGACGAAGAGAGGAAGAAATGTCTGGCGGCGATTAGGGCTGTAGATTAACAGAGTCGCAATTCACCGACTCAGTATGTACTAGTGTCTAGGTAAGCTACTTACAGTGTTTCACACGTTTGGGTATTGCACACGGAACAGGGGGGACAGCAGCTCCCCGCGACGTCCCCAAAGCTGTATTTTATGATGTAAACGTCAAGCGCCACAACAGAAATACTTTACTTGTTTCACCGAGAAAAACGCATCGAACCATTCAAGATCGGATGAGGAGGTTGTGCGTCTTCGGATCCAGTTTGCTCGGCCCGCATGTCTTGTTGGTGCCCCAAGCCCAATGTGAGCTGCATGCATATCGGGTGGACGCACCTATTGTATTATGAGCTTACGCATACTTGAGGAGATCTGCAATCTCCTGAAACGGCTCCATGAAGAGTGACCGCTCAACTCGACGACCAACCCTATGGCCCACGAGGACTAAAAACGCAAACCTTGTCGACAGAGGAAAGTTTTCTCAGCCGAAAACAAAACAATGTTTTACCCGAAAAGTGCTGTATACCCTTGTCGTTTCATGTATGTGGCATTCGTTGGGTGGATCACATAGCCTGGTGAGGCCTCAGAGCGGTGGTGGAGACCAACGGGCTCACAGTCTTCACGGAGGAAACATTCAACACGGGCTGGGATCCAACGCATTTGATGTAAGTTGTTCGGCCAGCCACAACCAGATCAGCGAGAATTGTACGAGAATATACCCCTCAAACCGACAAAGAAGTGCGTACCAGCACGCCAGCTACGGACGCTTAACAACCCGTGTATTCATCGACATTGTGACGTGTCTGCGAACGGCAGCGGTTGAACCTGTCTGTTCATTGATTCTGGGACTGTTCACTGGCGGAGCTCCCTAAACATCCCCAAGAAACGTGGCTTTGATGAAGTGTGGACGTACAACGTCGGGCTATCGTAGGCATTGCTTCAACGTTAGCACGAGAAAAGAATGGGATTCCTAGAGAAGGTGGGCACGGAAAAGTTCCTTGATTGATGAACCTAACAGTATTACGCCTATAGCCTCGCGCGTCGGTGGAAGAGCCCTCAAAAAGGATAAAGACACACATCCCAATGGCCACGATTGCAAAGAGCGTTCATTTCGCACTAAGGATGCTTGCAATCGCTGTTAAGCGCTTGAGTTGTGCAGGAACTGGAAAGAAGGTTGCCATCGTTGAAAACAATGTATTTTCGGATATATCTGGATAAGGGCCACTCCCGAAAATAGGATGCTCGACTTTGGCACTCTTGCCATTGTTCAGAACCCGAGCACCCAAAAATCAGGTCGGCACTCCTTTGCAAACTCGAGGCTCTTTACCTATCTGCGGTATGCCGATACTCAAGTGCATTCGAATATACGGCGGTCTTTTCCATGCGACCTCACGACTCTGTGCGGTCGCTGCACAACGAATGACAACACATAAAGCAGACATAAATTCAAGGATACTGATTGTTTGATTGTTCGAGCAGCCCCCGCCAGCCAGAGGCATTTTCGGCCAACGTTTTCTACCATTTTTATCGGAAGGCGCGCGTCCCCTTACCTCGTTGATGCCAATCCACTGGGTGTACCGTTGGTGCCTGAGCGTCAACCTAATCAAGCTCGTGTGGACGCTAACGTCGAACGTCTGATAGCCCGTAGTATCTCCGGCGGTGATCGCCGAAGGTACCACTGTCTGGTAAAAAAAGAAAAATGGGAGACAGGAGGATTAAGTGGAAATGCGCAAAAATACGACATCGACAGTCTTTTTTTCCGTGTGTGTCACTGAGGTAGTTCACCTTTTCGCCTTGTTGGGGCTTCAGAGAGATAACTTGCCGGGAACCGAGGATGACGACACTGATGAGTGCAGAATCGGCAATACAAAGCAACGACTGCTACACCATCGGTCGTGGGAGATACTGTTATAAGCCTCGGCCAAATGGCCCCGGCAACCGCCAGAGCAGAGGAATGCCATGGCATGGGCGGTGCCTTGGTGTACGCTTAGCTGTTTTTGTTTTCACGAGCTCAACATATCACCTGAACCATGACTTTCAACCAGTTGTTTGACCCTAGCGATCCTTTTTATTGGCTTGTCGAGAAACAAGTGTGCTATCAGACGTATCACAGCCACAGATACAGTAAAAGTTGTTTACCCGAAGACGTCAACCAGTCAAAAAACGTTGGATCAAATCAACGTCTTACCCTTAGTGTGGGAGGGGTCAGCATCGATCTTAAGAAGCAACCACTACGGCATCAACCACAATAAATATACATGCTATAGAAAAAGGGCCGCTTACCACCCATCCCCGAGCGGTGAAGGCCCTGAGCTTAAACTCGACATGCTGCTGATCGCCGGGATGGAATGCTGGCGGGCGAAACATGAGCACGGGAACATAAAACGGGTACAACAGTGTGGAGAGGCACTACGGTGGGGCACATCCTCAATCATCTCTTGACTACACGACCATTACCCCCGACATTAGGCTGTCAGGTGATACAGCATTAAGTGTATCCTCATCCCATGCGGAGGGTAGACGCATGCTACGGTCTAGGGATCGAACCCCAGAAAACCAAGCAATTACTTTCGAGGAAGAATTGCCACTTTACTCCAACTCGGGATCCCTTCGCAAGAGGTCAAACCGACCCTATCGTTGTTGTTACCAGCCGTCCACCACCAGGGACGACGCCCCAAGAGAAGCACGGATATCATGTTGCGTTCGTGCCGTACAAGCCTATGTGTTGTAACTCGGACGTTGCGTTGCCTTTTCTGTGATCGCTATTGTTGATCGAAAACTGTCCCCTTTGAAATCCCAAAGGGGCTTGTCGGATGGGCAATCACAACCATTGCTGTAAATCACACAAGATTTTGGGTAGTTCCCCAGTCAAGCTCAGTTTGGCTTCAATGCCCGACTTACATCGCAGAAAAGCCTCGGTATACTCGAGCCCCCCGCAGCGCCTGTGACCTTGCATTTCTCACGCAAACACGAAGTTTACAACTAGACGTATAGCTGGCGGGGAGAAACAAACGACGGCATATGGCAAACGAAAACCCTCAAAAAGATAAGAAAAAATGCTGCAGAGGTGCCAACTATTACGGGGGGCCATAGTAAACAGGACCAAATATTACGAGTAAAAATCGCGAAATATATAGGTTTTTGTGTGTACCGTAGGTCCTATTTAATATGGTCCCCTGTAATAGTCGAGTTTATCGGCAAAAACACCGCGATTGGCCCGGGGCTGCCAGACAAGAATGTGGGAGACGTGACCCTCTTTGAGAATGTTGAAGGCGTCTCCTACTTGTAGAAACAATGGCTCTCCACTTTGGACGGAAAGTATGATCAAATCTCTAGTGACTACGGCAACCGAAAAATGAATACGCCCCCTCGTACCTACTGTTTACTTTGCTGTTTTTCACGAATGTCCATGCACCTAGTGTGATGAGGTACAGCGATGGGACTCACCCAGTTGGACTTGACGAACGTAGCGGAGGTAGTTTAGACCCAAGTCAATCTCGCAGTCACCATCCGACAAACCGCAGGACCACCGGGTGTCCAGGTCGCCATCCTACGTCATATTTATTTGGCATGCATCGAATAGACTATTTGCGTGCACACTTGATTCCTTGAATTATTTCTGAGCTCAGATGTAATCCTGATCTGTACGATCTGACTCGTTTTCGAAAGGGGTAACACAACTCCGTTTGTTTTCTGAAAGACGAGGCACCTCAGCCCTAAGTCGACGGAATTGTAGTCTTGTTTCGAAAAAATGATTCGTTTGGTACTCGGTCCTTGGGGTTATTCATTGGAATGGAACTCCACTTTTGCTGAAGTAAGTCTTCGGTTGCCTTACTTAGTAGTGTGGAGCCCCTCAGGTGGAGAGTCTTGGCGGAAACCAATGGTGAACCTCTACTGAAGCATACCAGGTGTGAGTCATCCATACGCGCTCGAGTTGCCCAGTAGGGCCCGTACAACCTGCAATATATAAAAGGTGTTCGCTAGGCTGGATATGCACAAGATACGCAGGGGGTCAAGAACTAGATCTATGTCTACTCCAGGCCTCCAGGCAAAACTCCGTCTCGAAAGTTGACGCTATCCTCCCACCTTTATGAATATCACGCGGCATCCCCCAAAGTGGTTCGGAGAGTCGCAGCCACCGTCGCTAGCCGACCTGGCATCAAAGACCGGCTCCGTGGAAGAGCCCGGATTCCCCGCGCGGGGAAGCGGTCCAGTTGGTTTAAGCCACACCTTTTCAGCCACGGGTCGAACTGGAGCATCAACTCCCACACGAAGGTCGACCTGTGCAAGCGAAAACAAGGCACGATTGACGATTGACGGTTTGAGTTTGCCGCGTTCGGACGGAGTGGGTAGAGTGCCGATGTGCACCGCAGGATATCAATTGTGATTTGTCCGGTAGATGATATGGTCGATACATGCAGAAGGGAAGGCATTGAGCGACCACTGCCCGTATCGTTGTGCAAAAGACGTTTGGGGAAAGAAACGCTCATTGGCCAAAACTGTTTGATGATTTCGAGAGACGGAGCTCCTCCATCGAGGAACTACCCAGTAATTACCCGGTAAAAATTCCATCCGTTCTGAAAAATATAGATCGTCAGCATCTAATGCCCCATGGCTTAGGGAACTACCAGGTAATTACCCGGTAAAATCTCCCGTTCGTGCTGAACAATGTAGATCGTTGAGATCTAATGTCCCATGGCCTTGCTCAATGGCTGAAACGCAAGGGTACACGGGAATGAAGTTATATTCGACAGCTCGACTAGTTTCAGAGTCCCTGACAGGGTGCGTACTCGTTACGATGAATGATCGTAGTGAATAGTCGTGTGACAACAACAGGGGAAATACTTCTACCAAGTAGAGCAGCACAGAACAGACAGTCTTGCTTTAGATTATCTCGGAGTTGAAATCTCAACCCGCTAGTTTAGTTGATATTCCGACATCGTGGAGAGTATGGATCCGACTTGCTTTCGTTTTTCGTGTTACCCTGAGTAGAGCGTGCATGTACATTATCCCCGGCAGGAAAACGTTCCGGTCTCTGGTATGAAACTTCCTAGGGTGATGAGCCGAAGAAATACGAGCGGATGTATGCAGGGCAATCTATGCATATCCCCTCAATTTTTCATCTACGACGATGCCGAGTCTGATCGCAATCTTTACTCGAGGGTCACATAATCGGTGTCATACTGACCACAAGCAACAGCGGAAGACGATGGTGTAGCCGGAATAGTTTTGTAAAGGGATCAGGGCTGGCGCTAGCGGTTGAGTTGTGTCACGACCAACTCCGACGCTCCCGCGGGGCCGACAATAGTCAGGCGCCTCAATCAGAGTGAACGCATATAGTTCTCGTTGCTTTTTCACGGGAACAGTACTCCAAGCACGACCCTTCACAAGTTTTCGCAGATACGCATGGAACAATCTGCGCAGGACAGATATCGAGTAACATTTTTCCGCCAAACGAAAATCCTGCGATATTGGAATTATACGAGGCAATGCTATAGTGGTTGGACTATGACCGAGTCAAAGTCCAAAGACTAACGTCGTCTACCGAAATTACCCTCATTTGATGCTCACACGTGTTTAATAGCCCCCTGCCAAGCCTTAGACGAATGGGGGGTTTTGACAGCTTAAGTATTTGTTTTTCTGCATTTTCTATTTTTTATGACCCAACGATCCAAATATACCTGGTATACGGAACTATCCCCGGGTATGTTTGATACTGATACCCAATATCGATCGAGAGCAACAGAAATTATGAAACAAAAACACTAAGGGGCTGGCAAGGCCTTATGGAACGCATGCGTGCAAAATTTTAGGGTGTACTTCTCATTAAATCGGCGTGACCATTGGATGTGCGGAGTGTGGGGAGATATGACTGGACCAGCTCGTACTCTTGTAGCGTAGCGTACGTCAGAGTCTGTACGACACGTTTGAGAGGCAGGCGGCGAGTAAGCTGCGACCATGCCGAGCAACGGTAGAGAGGGAATTGTAGATCCCTGTCTACAACGTGGCACACCGGGATGAATGGTGTGACTCCGACTCACTTCGTTGATGGAGATGCTTCCGCCGCTCGATGGCACCGCCTCGACCTTCACGTAGCGGGCCACGGCGAGCATGCCACCGAAGATCTGCAAACCGTCGCTGCTCGAGGGGCGTCCGCCGGTCTCTATTCCCGAGCGGACGGAAACAAAGTCACCGGACTCGCCGGCTGCCATGACGTTGAACTGACCCCCGGCGTCGGTATTCTCGGAGAACGCTACAGTTGTAGAGAGGCAGAAAAAAATATACACGGTCATATGCGGTAACACAAACCTTTTTCAGTGCAATATGAGAATCGCCCCGAAGAGCAGCCTCGATATTGTCCTTGTTCAAGCTGGCATGTCTACACGTCCAAGGAATTCCACCTTCCGTCGCTACGTGTTTAAGACCGCCTCGCAGGCCTTGTCTAGTAGGGTACGTTGACTAGACCGTCCAATCAAGTGAACGACCAGCAATGGGGCACAACTCTGTAACGTCTCCTATTACGGGCTGTACCGAC
>JBBMHQ010089740.1:0-10814 GCA_037834295.1 Postelsia palmaeformis | reverse complement strand
CCACGGTGGGATTTGAACTTGGGTACCAATACCAATGGTCTTCGAAGCTGACCACTAGTCTACCGGGGCGACCGGCTCTAACCGGGAATACAAGATACGTTTGGTGTTCATGTCAGAGTCCCAACGGTTACTACTTTCCCGGTCACATTCCCCGTTGCCGACAGAAAATGTGCTTAAAAAAATCGTCCGACTGGGGCGGGGGTGGGGGAGTTATCTTGAGTGTTACGCGTAGTTAGATAAGGAAGGTGCGTGCCCATTATTAGTGTGTGTTCGTGATTCTCGGTATATCCATGATTTGTGCGTATGTATAACATGGCCGCCACCACGAAGCAGCTACCATCAGTAGTGTGTACGAAGGGATACTATTAATAGCAGAATGGAAGGGATAATGTTAATAGTATGATGGAAGGGATACTATTATTAGTATGGTGGAAGGGCTATTGTTAATAGCATAATGGAAGGGATACCGTTGATAGTATGATGGAAGGGATGCTATTATTAGTATGATGTAAGGGACACTATTGAAAGTATGATGGCTAAAAAAAAAAGGCGTCACCATAATTTGCGTGTGTGTCTGTTAGTGGGGTGTCGGGACCCACTGTAGAAGTCTATTAATAGTGTGGAACAGGAACGTAACCAGGCGTGCGAGAGTCGGGGATGACATGATCACCACCAAAAAGCATCTGCCACCGTCGGGGTAACACAAAAGAAGTATATATTTCGCTATGTTTTCCAACAATAGTTGGTCCTATTTACTATGGTGCCCCGTAATATTCCTGGGCAGTTAGAAAAAAATGTATCTCCATGGTTAGTGTACTGGTATATACGATGTGTCCGGGCCTTCTGCACGTGTGGTCATGACTTTCACATGTGGGTGCTTCATACCTGGTGGTCTGTATTGTCTGCGTGCCCATGCTTAGTTTACGTGTTTGAGCGTGTCCCCAATTGGTGCGTGACTGTGTGTCCATGATTAGAGCATGTGTGTCCAAAAAAAGCTCAAGCGTGTGAGCATGAGTTGTGTGTTTCGCGTGTCCTGTGAACAATTTTTGTGCCCGTGATTGGTGAGCGTGTCTGTGCCTAGAGTGTGTGTCAAACCTGTGTGTAATAACTCGCGTCTCCATGATCACCATCGTAGGCCTGCGTACGTATTGGTAGCACATTTCTGAATTGTATGAGATGTCTTCGCATGAAGGCAAGGCGTCCTGTCGTCGTTTCTACCCCCCGACATTCAGCTCAGTGTCACGTGCTGATTCTACTGCCAAGGAAGATTCTAGCTGCAAGCTTGGTGGCCACCAACTGCGACGCTGATTTTTTTGTTTCTCGTTTTTTGTCCATCACTTTTTCACTTCCCAGCCTAACTCGTTGGAGGTTTTCCCCTCCGCGGTCTTCTGGACAACAAGCCGTGGTCACAGGTGTCGTCCCTTGTCCCCCCCGGGTACGTGCCTTCTTTCTTATCACACATAAGGTTCATTCAGCATTTTTACTGCTCGTCGACTCTCATTGATGACACTGATGAAATGCGAACTATAAACGAAAGAGTATTCGCAAACGAAAACACCGAACGTGCTGGATGCGATGGAAACAGAAAGAAAATGAACACAGGGAGAATGGAGCCAAGATGAGAAACGAACGAAATAATAAGGAAAAAAATAGCGATCAAACGAGGGGAAACAAAAAAGTACGCACGAAAAACAACACGTGAAGCAACTCACCCCAGCGTGAACATGTAGGTTCTGAGAAGCACCATCTCCACCGCGCGGGAGTCAATCATTTTGGCGAGGAAGTTCGGCTCCCACGCGAAGAGCTTGATGATGCGGATGCCGTTCATTGACTCGTTCACCACCGACATGCGTTCGTCCCGCCTCTGAAACAGATGATTGATAGGTGATTGGCGGTTAATGATGAGTGATTGCTGATCGGTCAATTGTGATTGGTGCAAGTTGGCGACCGGTGTGTACCACTTATTGATTGCTGATTTGTGTTTGTTCGTAGTTGTCGGCTCATCGTCGTTGGTTGTGCTGTGTTGTGTTGTGTGATTAGTGGTTGATAGTCATGACAAGATTGTTGGTTGTTATATTCGATGCTCGATGATTGGTGATGAGGACTCCGAGACAGGTGATTGAAAAACTAGGTATCAACGACTAACGCATCGTGAGTCGGTATTCCATACGTAGCATCCACTTTTTCTGTCAAGTAGGTTGTTGGGCGAGAGGTCAAAAAAGCGCTTCTAACACTACACGAGGTCTCACAAGCATGTAGGTGGTACACCCCGCTACCGCTACACATGCCTCAGCATCCCGCATTGCTTCAGCTTCACGCAGCCGATGTTGCAATCGTCGTCCGTACCAGTCTGATAAAGAACATGAGGTACATTTCGATGACCACAACATGTACGGAAGTGCAATATGTGTCCGATCAGACTGGTAACTCCGTCATTCTTCCCCTGAGCCATAATCAGGTCGAGCAACTTCCAAAACGGGGCTATCAACTCATGTTACTGCTGCAACAAATATCATAGACGAACTCCAAGCAGTTTGGCGCAAAGAAACGCGGCCACCGATTTATCCAGGCCAATCACCTTCATGAGCTGGAGCTGGAGGCTCTTGAGCTTGCCCACAAGCATCTATACCAGCACCCAGAGAGCAGTCCCAGCAGCCGGACGGCGAGCAGAGGAGGGCGGGGCGAGACGACAGCACAGCAAAAAACGGGGCATCAGATTGCGCCGCCCCTATACGAATGGAAACCTACTGTAGTCGGAACGGGAGAGATCACGCCGCCCCCGAACGAGCGACAACCTCTTCGAAAGGGGTGAACAAGAAATAACGCCAGCGTCCGTTTCTTCCGCAGCGGACGCGGCGACAAGACCTTTGGCGGGTGACGCCGCAGCGGCGGGTGACGCCTTGTACGGTACAGGGCTGTACTCTTCGAAACTTCCCGATGCCCCTCCTCACTTGATGAGGTCGATACCCCAATACCTGCAGTAGCCAACCCGAAAACCCGAACCTCGAGAGAACGGTACCAGGTAGGTATAACGGGGGCCATAGTAAACAGAACCTACTGTACACACAAGAAGCTTAAATATTCACCTATTTTTGCTGACGAAATTTGGTCCTATTTATTATGGTCCCTCGTAATTGAGTAAATTAGACCACAATCAACGCAAGGACTATAGCACCAGCAGCGAAACCATCGGCATCACCAGCAACAGGACTACCAGCAGAACCAGCGACAACAAAATGAGCGCAATATTAGGCAGAACCAACTACAACAAGCACAGCGTACACGCAAGTATTAGCAGCAAAAATAGCGGCATCGGCAGAAGAACCAGCAGCGATAGCAGCAGCAACAGCAGCAGCAATAGCAGCAGCAAAGCAGCACCGGCAAAGCAGCACCAGCATGAACATGACAATCATCATCAGCAGCAGCATCAACCAGCATGCGCGTAAGAAACGAACAGGCCGACAACCATCATCACCCTTGCCATCAACACCACCACCACAACCACCGGCGATGAGACAACAATAATTCAACCCCTCCCCCCTCTCTCGCCCCTCCATATCCCACCCCCACCGCCAGCGAACCCCACCTTGTTCATCGGAAGCGACAGAAAGATAATGCTGAGGCCGCTGATGGCTGACAGCCCAAGCACCCAGAACAAGAGCAGGACGCACGAGATCAGCCGCACTAGAGCGCTCCACATGAACATCTGGAAAACCATCAGGTTTAGCACGGCCTCCGCATCCACGGAGATGTGATTCTGGACGGGAGTAAAAGGGAGGCGTTACGGTAGACGGAGGGGCACGGGGTTCTAGTTGAGGCTCTTGCCCCACCACCACGGACCGAGGAGCAAAACCCAAGGCAATGGGTTGGTGTGAGAAACAGAGTAGCGGAAGCAGCAGCAGCAACAACAGCAAGTGGTAGCAGTAACACCAGCACCAACCACCACCACGACAACACCACCAGCACCAACAACAACAATCACAGTATAATCAACAAACCACCAACAAACCTCAACAACCCCAATGACAAGAATAACCGCCAACAATAACGACGGCATCAACAACCTGTAAATAGTGTAGTCGAGCCGCAATAGCGTCCATCGTTCTACTGCCTTACCGACACCATCGCGGCGGGCGAACGACCGATCCACTTCTCACCACCACGACAACTGCACTGCAAACCACGCGCGACCGATTTTTTCACACGCGATAAACGCGGATGAGCATTCACCAAATTTATCGAACTCACTGCTGATGTCTTTTAACAGTACAAGCTCGAAAAAAAAAATCAGGAGCGCAATCTCCGCTGCCACAAAACCACAGCAATAACCAAAGTGAGGACGACGCCAACCACAACACCAACACCACCCGAATCGTAACAATAGCCACAACCTTTTCAAGCCACCCTGCGCATAAATAGGACAGTAGGGTCATGGTGCACTCCACAGACGCCATAGACTGCTACCGCTGCACCCTTCACGCCAAATAAATACTCAGCACGTATAAACCACGCCGCAACCGAAGTGTACATCTACAGAGACCATCGACATATAGATATATTATATACAGATAGGAATATCACCGACAGATATGTCATCTACAGATATACCATCTAGAGATAGATCATCTACAGACAGATCATCTACAGATGGATCATCTGCAGAGAGATCATCTACAGAGAGATCATCTACAGATAAATCGTCTAGATCATAACCCGCCATTATGATATTGTGGGCAGGATCCGTACATTGGTAGGCACAGATCCCTCCCGGGGAACATGGTCCTACCGCAGATCCCGCAGATCATTGAACACGAGCTCGATCATAGAATTCAGCGACATACGTTGATGCCCTGAAACATCTACAGCAGATCATCTACTTCAATACTGGCAAATCGACCATGCGTCCGAGGTGCGAATGTATCACACGCACGCAGCTTGCCAAGACACGAAATACTCGAACAAACCTGTACCGAAGACACATACCGACACCTATTCAAGCTACTGCATTTACCACACAAGGGGGGACGCGCAAAGAAGGACCGTTTTTTTTGTTCATCTTCTCATGCATACAACCTAATGGACCCCTGCGCTTCGGCCCCGAGTGGCATAAAAACAACAGAACAGGGAGGTGACATATAAACCCTGAATTTTGTCCCGCAGTAGCCCTTGTGGTGGTATATACATAACGACGAAATACGACTATGTGTTCGTAAATATAAGGAACGATTGGACACACATATGAGTACCGAGAGGTCCTTACTTTAAAGTCCGGAGTGGTAGGATGGTGGCCGGGAGCGCACGCCAACCCAAGACAAAAAAACGACGACACTCTTCTCAGAAGGCACAGGAAAGGTCCGCATCTGGAAGAGATAGTCAAAATTCCCACTTCATAAGGTTTCACTCATTTCGAGGCACACACGTATATCCCCCGGGCTCATGTTGCCGGGTTGAGACCCGTTTCCATGGTTGTGTCTTTCGTTGTGTCCATCGTCGTGTCCATCGTTGTGTCCATCGTTGTGTCCGGCACAACCTCTCCCAACGGCAGGTGAGGGACGTCTAGATCATTTACAGTAGGTAGATAGATAGATGAGACCATGATCTGCACAACCTCTCCAGACGGCAGGTGAAGATCTACAGTAGATGATCTACGGTAGATAGATAGATAGAAATGTCATGATCTATCTGCCAGAGGTGTGAAAAGTCAACATGAAAAACAAATCAGTGGAGTGGGCGCGGGGTTCCGGGACGAATATACGTTTATTTTATTTTATTTCTTCATTTTTCCAGACTTTTTTACTCGGGATTAATATTCCCTCTCTCGTCTGCCTGGGTCTCGAAAAAGGGAAGTGGGATGTCGAAAATATACGTTTTTACGTACGTGCGCGCTTTGTGATGGCTCACCTGCAGTTGTCCCGCGTTAGCGCTGCTCATGTCGAGGACCATGGCCTTCCGGAACACGGCCGAGATCAGCGCCGACCTCGAGCGGATGCCCATCCTACGGCCGAGCTTGAACATGGTAGCGTCGAGGTAGTTCGCTGCCGCCTGGGATAGAGACGACAACGAAAATGCCATCAATGGAGTTATGTCGACGGAATCAAATGAGATCAACGCGACGACGATGTCAACAACAGCAGCAAGAGCAATGTTGACAACAGCATCAACAACAACAACAACAACAACAACAACAAAGAAAAGCGCGGGTTTTTTTAAGATGGTCGCAGTATACCAGTTTACATCGCTATACACCACCAGGGACACGACGGCAACGCTGAACGAAAACGACGACGCCATCAACGAAAACACGCACACGTCGAAAAAATCACTATAGATCTGTCTACCTACAGATCATCTAGATCCTAATTTGCCGCCATGAGATGCTGTGCAGGATCTGTCTAGTGCCCTCAAGTAGATCATGCAATATCGAGTACACGGTTCCCACCTGGCAGCATGAGCTAGATCATACAGACCATACAGATCATACAGATCACACAAATCAGAATTCATCCAACCATCTGTCTGCCCTGAACATATGTAGACCATGTATGATCTGTAGATGATATGTTCGAGGCGTGAACAACTTTTAGATGAAGACGGCGACAATGAAAACAACCACAACATCTACGAAAAATCAACGTCACCAACAACCTCAGCAACTGGGGGAAGAAAAAAAACGACGACGACGACGACGACGGCAAAAACACCAACCAACAGCTAAGAAAACACAGCCTCGGGCAACGACAGGGGGCTATACTACTACGGGGAGCCATAGTCAATAGGACCTACGGTACACACAAAAACCTACGGGTATGTATTTATCCATTTTGACCAACAATATTTGGTCCTGTTTACTATGGTCACCAGCAATAGCGCGAGCGGCTTTGAAACAAAAGAAGGAAATCTGAAGCGCGTTTTGCTGCCTCAGGCGTGTACTGCTGTACGAACAACGTTTCCAGCTGTGCGAGAACTGAGGACCCATCTTCACGGGGGACTTTAGTTAAAGATGAAATTTTAATTCCAATGAATTTTAATTTGATCTCGCAAAAAAAAAACGTGCGCGAGTCCTATATGGAGGAACGGCGTACTACTGTAGCTGTCGAATCAAAAAAGGATTCGGAATATATATTTTTTCCAAACCATATTTCCCCGTCAAGATGGGCCCAAAACACTTTAAACATATCAGGTACCAGGTATGTAATACACACTGTACTTCCAAGTTTATGCATTCAGGCCTTTAATTGCTTTACCTATCACTGTAGCCTTGATCTGAGCAATTTAGGGCGATAATCGCAGCTTTCCAAAGGCCTTGAATAAACACTATTAATATAATAAACGTACAGATTCATCTGGGGGAGGGGGGAAGGGGAGTACTCGATATCATGCATGGCCGTATATACCCGTATGACCGTAGACCCCTCTCACCCCTGCAACGTCGGGACGGAGCATGGCCGGTGTCTACCGACCATGCAGACGTTGCTTGTTGCACCAAGCGCCAAGTTTCTCGCTTGTTTTTAAGCCTTATTATTGCGGGGGGGCAAATTAAATAGGACCTACGGTGCAACACCTACTTCGTCCATATTTAGGTATATTTACTAACAATATTTGGTCCTGTTAACTATGGTGTTCCGTAGTTGCAGTGCTTTGGCCCTTTGACCACGCATCCGTTTTGAACAAGAAAACCCTTTTTACTAGCGGGGGGGGGGATCGGGGTTGGGGGGGGGTTGATTCAAGGGGGGAAGGGGGTCACCTGCCCTAAGAAGAGACCGGCGACAGAGACGACGACTACGAGGGGAATGCCATTGTTATCCTTCTCCGAGTCGTACGTGTCCATGTAGTCCGTGATCTTGTTGAGGGCCAGGGGGGAGATGAGCTGGGTCAGCGCCCCGGTGAGGGCGACCGATGCCTGTCAAAACGCCAAAAAACACACCACAGAAACACACACAAACACACGCACGGACGGCAAAACAAAAACCAAGTTAAAGCATACCGGCGGCTTAGGGCCCATCTTCACGAGGAACTTTAGTTGGAAATAAAATTTTAATTTGACTCCGAAAAAAAAACGCATTTGGGTCCTTTATGGAGGAACGGGGTACTACTTGTCGATCAGAAAAATAAGTCGGACTGTAAATATATTTCCAACTAAACTTCCCCGTTGAGATGGGCCCTTATATCGGTAATTTTTGGACCCGAAATCGGGGACGGAAGAAGAGCACCCCCGGAACGTAGAGAAAACCTGCTGGAAGTACACAGGCGGCAGCTCGAACGGCACTTTGCTTCGTACGCAACCTACTGCAACCCCGAGGAAGTAGGAAGCGGGTCACGGGGAACAGAGACTACTTGCAAACAATGTCCAACACCGCTTATGAGCTCGTTGTATCCTTACCGGGCAAATAAAGTCGAGGCCATACGAAAAAAAAGGTCGCGGAGCTCTGGCGACCCTTCCGCGTGAAGCGAGGGGGGTGGGAGAGCTGATGTGGTTTGTAGTGTCTGTACCGAAGCAACTGCTCTCTGTGCAGGAGGTGCCGCGTTGATTGCCATCGAATCGACGCGGGGGTACGTGGCAGTCCCGGGTGAGATTTTCCGGCTGATCGCAGCAGAGAGGCCTGTATCAATCTCGAATTTCGTACCCCACTCGCTGATCGCAGAAAGAGGGGATTCATTATCCCCCAAGACTACATCCTTTAGTATGAGTCAGAGCGACGACAAAACCTTTCTGCAGAATTTCCACAGGATGAAAAGTCCTCTTCGAGAGAAAATCGAAGTCACGAAAATGACACAAGTAGTTGGGAGGTTCAACCACTATTAAACCATTCGAAAACTGAAGTCTCGTTTTGGAGACAAACTGGTTTCTCTCCCAAAACGGAACTGCGGCCCCAAACGGGTGAACAGACCGCCGGAGGGTGTAGGTATTAGAAAATCGTATCCGGTCGTTATGAGTACCGTACCAAGCAACACCCTGGCCATGAATATAAGGTACATTGTGATTAACCTTCATATACAAAAGGTGTTTTACATTTGGGGACAAGAGCGGTGTACACAGCAGTGAGCAAAAAACAAAAAAAAAACTAGAAATCGAAAATCGAAAAAAAAAAACTAGAAATCGAAAATCGAAAAAAAAAAATCACCTGAAGAAAATATCTCTTTCCTCCCAGTCGCACGATGTTCGCGCCAACTTGCAGCTCCTCCCCGTCTCGCACGGCAGCCTGGCCGCGGGGGTACAGGAGCTTGGAGTACTTGCTCCACACCGATCTCGCACGGTCATCGTCGATAAGCTCCTGGCCAGGTAAGCACAAAGGGGTGTTTGTCGCCCGAAGTACGAAGTCTGCGGTTGCAGAACAGGCTGCAGTGATATGTTGTTGTTGCTGCTTTTATTTTCACGCTGTATACACCGTTAAATTAACCGGAGGATACCAGGACACTCGGTCTCCGTCTTCTTCATCCTTCCTCCCGCAAAGATGACAAATCATAAAATTATGTGGTTAAAGAACGTGTGTGTTGTCGTTACATTGCACCGTTCTTTCCCTCTACCCAATTACACCAGCACACCCAGTGTCCGTCCTGATTCCTTATCCTAGAGATATATTACTCACGCGGTCACAGGCGGTTGATACAGAGAAAAACCAAAACAGAAGCGATCGCAAATGGAATTGGTGAATCAAGTGAGAGAAACGCCAACGTACCGGGGACGAGAACACAACAACACAAGCCAGCTCAGAACATGACAACAAAAAGGAGAATACAGAAGAAACACAAGCGACAGCGTAAAAAAACCCAGAAAAAACTCTGGAGTTGGAAGAGCGCCTTGATTTCATTTGGCCGTATCTCGATTTTGTATTCACACGTGCTTATATTCTGTTTGGCTTTTATTCTCGGTTTCATTACTCAATTGTCATCATCAGTTTCAACATCTGTTTTTTCAATACTCGTCACCACGGGGGACTATAGTGAATAGGTATTAGTAGGACCTACGGTACAGACCAAAACCTACCAGTATATATTTAGAAATTATTAACTGACAATGTTTGGTTCTATTTACTTTACTTGGGTCCCTCGTATTAGTAAATACTTCAGTCCCAGTCTCAGTCTCAGTCTCAGTCCCACTCTCAGTCTCAGTCCCAGTCTCAGTCTCAGTCTCGGGATTTTATTTTCGTGTCCGCTTCCGACTCGTTTCGTGTTTTCTTTTGTCCCTCTCGCTCGCCCTCAGGGCCCCATCTTTGCGGGGAACTTTACAGTAGTTGGAAATACATTTATATTTCCGAATTATTCCTTCATCGACAACCAGTACGCCGTTCCCCCATGGGGAACCAAAAAACGTTTTTTTTCTTTTTCTTTCGAAATCAAATTGAAATTCATTGAAAAATAGTTTTCTTTTGGCAAAGATTTTTTCAAGTCGAACAACTAAAGTTCCCCGTGAAGATGGGCCCTCACCGGCAGGTCCTCCATCTTGAGCTCCGCCTTGTATCCCAAATCGATGACGCGGGTGTACCAATCATAGTTGTACAAAGACCAGATGCTCGCAGTGTACTCGGGGATCATGTACTTATCTGCATAACCCACACGATGCGCGATACACACACATGGAGAGGCGGAAGGGGGCGGGGGTGTGCTCAATATAATGCATGGCCGGAGCCGTATGACCATAAATATTTGTCGGGGGCGGGGGTACTCTTCATCATGCATGGCCGTAGTCGTATGACCATAGACCTTCGCACCCCAACATTGCCAGGACGGAGCACGTCGGGAGGGGGGGGGGGTGTACTCGATAGGAGATATGTGCTCGATCTCATGCGTGGCAGTAGTCGTACGACCATAAATAT
>JBBMHQ010089696.1:0-10817 GCA_037834295.1 Postelsia palmaeformis | reverse complement strand
GATATATATACGCCAAAGGGAGGTGGAGCCGTAGGAAGTAGCCCCCCCCCCCCCTCCCCCCCGCCCCTCCTAAGTATATTTATATATAGGTTGGGTTAGCGTCGGCTGGCGACGACGCTGTACAGCACGCCTCTCGCTGCGTGAGCCAGACAGCCAGGGTACTGTTTTTTTTTGTGGTCACCACGGCTGGCGGTCAAGTTAGATCGTTTTTGTGCGGGGTGGAACTTTACTCCGCGCAAGGGGGATGATCGTATCACATAGTGTGTATGTGGTGAGGCACCCACAAGGTGGTTACACGGTAAACCCATTGCTGTCTCTGGAAACTGGCCACACCAGAAATTAGATCAAGAGATTGATGCTTTCATCCCTACGAGTATGCTAAAAAACGCCTCTAAAGCGCTCTTTATTAGGATGTAGCTCAAACTTTACGCGACTCACCCAACCTTATGGCGCTTCGCGCTTGGTCCAAGAAATGTCTGCCTGGCCGATGAAAACCCGACGTGCTTCTTCCCGACATTGTAGGGATGCGAGCGTCTATGATATACGACTGCAGTCATGCATGAGATCGAGTACATATCGCGTATCGAATACTTCCCCCCCCAACCCCCCCCCCCCGATTTCCGTCTCGTCACCCCATCGCCCCGTCCTCCCGCTTCTTGATGCGGCCTCCTCTCTTTCAGGGTGAATCGGTGTGCCTGCAGGATCACCAGTTTATCGACGAGAGAATACAGGGGGCGCGGGTTAGGGAGAGTGAGGTCGTTGGGGGGCACTTCACGTGGGGTGAGAATCACACTTAGGGTTCTCGTATGTATGTGTATCAGTACCATCTTCAAAATCAACGTCAAAATCAAGATTAGCGTAGCTGATACCGGTATGCAGCAAGAAAGTGAACGGAGCAGGGATATACTAAACTGTAGTGCGGGTAATATGTACAGAAGTGTGTAGAAGGAGGGTCATCCCGTTCACGACTGGCTGCACTTCAGTTGGGGGGACTGATCAGAAGCATTGAAGTTTGAGAGAGCGGCAGTTAAAAGTGGTCGACAAGCTGCCGCGCCTGCTCCCTGCTGGAGCTCCTTATAGATTCCCTGGGGGTCCCGTCTGTCACCTTCCCCGATTCGTTCGGTCTTGCGCCGCGGACGCCGCCGCTGCTGCTGCTGCAGCTACTGCTGTTATTTCTTTCGCTGCTGGCGATGTTTCTGCTGCTGCTGCTGCTGCTGTTATTGTTGCTGCTGCCGCTGCTTCTGCTGTTATTGATGCTGCTGGTGCTGGTGCTTGTGCGGTATCTACTGCTGCTGCTGACATTGTTCCCATCGCTCCTGCTGCTGCTGCTGCTGCTGCTGCTGCTGCTGCTGCTGCTGTCTTGCTGTTGCTGCTGTTCCTATTGCTGCTGCTGTTGGTGATGCTTCCATTGTCAGTGGTGCTGCCGTAATTGTAGCTGCTGTCGATGCCGCTACTGCTGCCGTTGCCATTGCCATTGCTGCTGCTACTGCTGTTTGTTTGACTGTCTCGCTACCGCTGCGTCTTCTCATGCTACTGCGGCTGTTACTGCTGCTGCACCTGGCGACAGGGTTTCAAAACTACGTCCAGCAGCCCTACGTGATGTTCACCACGCTCCGGAACCCGCTGGAGCTCTTCGTGTCCGGGCAGCAGTACAAGCACCGGAAAAAAACGAGGCTCATGAGCAAGGTCAGGCTTCTGGCTTCCCGCGTACTGTAGCCATCCCACAGCGCCAGCTTGCCTTAGTCAGTGCATTGCGTGGCATTACGTGGTTTGCTCGGCAGTTCAGTCGAAGCCTAAGAGAACACGACCAATGGGCGAGAGGTCAGGCTTCCCGTACAGCAAGTCCATGGCGTTAGATTCGCCTTGTCGTTTCGTTTCCGTACTGCTGTAGTATATATGGTGTGGATCGGCAAGTAAGTGCAAATCGATTTTTTTTTTCTCACATGTTGTCGCCGTGTTAGGCCTTGGCTTGCCTTGCCACCCACTTGTATCTGTTCATGGCGATACTCCTCCGACATGAAGACTTCGAGAGCTAATGGAGAGCCGTTGTAGAGCCGTTGACGAGGGGCGCGTTGAGTTGGTCGGCGTGACGATAGCGACGCGTGGGACTCGACCAAGAAAACGTGTTGGTACTTTTAGCGTCGCATCCTATGGGCGGGCCGAAGCCTAATTACATGGAACTCACCCCATCAAAAACAATGTCTGGAGAGCCGTTGGCAACGGACACGTTTTGTTGCCCCGCGTAACTCTGGCGACGCGTAAGACTCGGCCCAGGTTTGCCTTCAGTATGTTCGCGGGGCATCGATTTGGTGGACAAACCTCTAACTGCATTAGCCTCACGCCTGGAAGGCCTGGAGAGCCGTTGGGAATCTGTTAGAGACCCTTTGGTGGAACCGTTGGCAAGGTCCCACGTGGGGTTGATCGGTATGACGCTAGCGACGCGTGGGACGCGACCCGTTGGGGTGTTTTTCGGTGTTTTTAGAGTCGCATCTTGTCGGTGGGCCAACAGTTGACTTGCGCCAGCCTTTCGACGGCGAGGTTCGGAGAGCCGTTGGAGAGTCGTTGGCAACGGGCATGTTGAGTGCAGGCCGTTTCTTCGTGAAGGACTCGACCCACAAATGCCGCACCTATTTTACAGTCGGTAAGGACCGGTCCTAACGGGGGAAAAAAGAGCGAAATAAAAAACGAAATAAACGACTAGACTTTCATAAAAAACGGCAGGTTGATTTCTCACGAGAAAAAACAAGAACGAAAAAACCGACAAAACAAGAAGAAGTCAAGTGGATTTGGTGCGCAGTGCAATTTTCAGCATGACTCAACTAACACAGAACGTCATTCCCGGCTAGAGCGCTCGACAGCGACGGTGGATTGATACAACTCGCCCAAGTGAGGCACCCTCCACAGCAGGCGGTTCTCTTGGTCCAACCCGCTCCCTCCGGAATGCTCTAGAAGTTGTGTATCGGCCATCGCTGTTCGATTGCAGACGTGTGAATTTTGAATGGAACTCATATCCAAAACATGCGCCGTCAGCAGACAAGCCATTTGGCAGCCACATCCACTACGTCGCCCATCGTTCGCTCGCAAGCGGGTCGAAGAATGTGTGTGTGTGTGTGTGTGACCAGTCGTTGGTGGAGATAGTGGTGATTTTCTTGGTGGTGTCGATGGTGGTGATACTGTTTAGTGCTAGCAATAGTGGTTGGTGATAGTGCTAGTAATAGTGTTTGGTGATATCAATAGTGCTAGTAATAGTGCTTGGTGATAGTGCTGTTTATAGTGATTGGTGATACTATATATGGGTGGCGGTGGTATCAGCTGGAGGTGGTGGTGGTGGCGGTCGTAGTTGGAGAGGTTGTGGTGGCTGATGGTAGCTGTGATGCTCGAAACAGGTCATTATTTTTTGTTTTTTTTAATCCTCCGGCGGATTGGTAAAACTGAAGCTTCAGCTCACCGCGCTTCCACCTTCCAATTCGGTGTCGTGTGTCAATTTAACCTATAGCTCCCGTTGCAACACCAGAGCAGGCTACTGTCGCAAATTGCGCTTGAACACGTTGACCCGACCTGATCCCCAAGAGGGGCAGGTGCGGTGGAGATAGCCACCCTTGGGAGTCATCTCGCCCGAGTAGTGTGAGACTCGCGCGAGCTCACCCACTAACAAAAGCCTAGGAGGGCTTCCCGCCGGACTTGGTCCAGTTACGGTACCTTATATACCCGTCGGGGCGTTGATTCCCAGGTTAGAACGGTCTTGGCCCTCTCTGGAATTCCGAAGGAAAACGTTAAAAAGAAATCACGACTTCGTTAACCTGCTACACGAAGCTTCCTGCTGCGGGGTCCGGGATGGTCCATATAGTGTCGGAACTATGCCGTTATCTTTTCGCCCCATCCCATCCCATCGCGTCCAATCTCGTCCCACCCCGTCCCACCCCGTCCCTTTCAGTCCCATATTATCCGGTCCCATCCTGTTGCGCCATTTTTTTTCCCACCACCACCACACCCGTGGCCGATGTCTCTCGTGGCCGATGTCTCTCGCACCGTCTCCTTGTACCTGTTGTGCAGGCGGCGAGCCTCGTGGGAGATACCATGATGGCTGCGCTGGAGCACCATCGAGCCCGCTTAGGCGTCTCGGGCACCCCTGATAGCGACGAGGGTGGGTTGGTGCTGCCTCAAGGGCAGGGGGGCAAGGTGGTCGGGTTCATCTTCCGCTTGGTCGACCCGGAGGTATGGGTATGGTGTGACGTGGTGTGGTGTGTTAATGTGACTGCTGACATGTGCTATGGCATGTTCTGATGTGGTATGGGACTGTATGTTATGGAATCCCATGGTGTGGTTTGGTGTTATATAGTACGATAGCGCCTTGACGAAAGTCCCGTCATTTCGGTCTGGCTCAAGACCCTGGTCGTTGTTCGTTAGTGGCGGACTACCGACCACACTCTGCGAATCACATCGACCACATCGATATGTCCAAACCAGGCACAGACAAGTGTGCCTGCGGGTGCAAAATATTTTGCGGGAGTGGGGGTGGGGGAATTCAAGAAGAGATATCCGCTGTGATGGGGAAGCCTCCCTCGGAGGCGCTAAACAGCGAGGCTGTCGATCATGCGGCCGCGCCCCCGCCTCTGCATCAAGGCTTTGCTGTGATCTGTTTTGTATAGATGATGTGTTCTCTCAAGGTTTACGTCTGTACAGCAGGGTTCAAATTCACCGTATGTGCTGGGAGCCTACGGGTCTCCCAACGCGATTCTCAGTATGGTGTTCGTGACGTGCGTCTCACCGCGATGCCCCCGCCCGCCCACGCAACATATCGTTACGGTGTGGACTTTGTTGCCGGCCGTTCAGACGAATCTCTCCGCCTTGTCCGATTCTTCTCGGGATCGTTGTTTTTCTCTGACGCCCTTGGTACATCTGGTAGGATAAAGCTGGCATTGTCGGTAGCATCATTCCACGTGCTGGCTAGAACTCGTGTCGTTACGTATCAAATCATGGATAGCACCATACCATCAAAGCATGCATCGCATTCACAGGACGGTTGGCCGTTCTCCCTGGCGCTCTTTGTGCGCGATTCTCTTCGCGCTCATCTACTTTTGGGGACGTCGTTGGTGCGCTCACTTCCTATTTGCAGGTGATGGACACCAAAACGCTCAACGAGGCGACCGAGGAGGCGATAAGAAACCTGGACACCTTTTGGTTGGTGGGGGTGGTGGAGCAGTACCAGGGGTTCATGGCGTTGCTGCAGTGCATGATGGACCCCCTCAAGCGGTGCGTGTTTCTGTTTCACCTCGAGCCACTGGTCAGCCGTACGGCAGTGCCTACACTATGTTGATTGTTCATTTGCATGCTTCCCGCAGATACAATAATGACCCGCCCGCCCTCCTCCTTGAAGCTGTGTCATCCATATGCAAGTCCGCCTCACAAGCGATTCTTATTTTCTTATTAATGGTAGGATGCAGCTTACCCGTCATGCGACTCGCCAGACACCTCAAGGCGCTTCACAGCTTGGTGCAATAATTGATGTTTGCCTAGTCGGTGAAAACCCGACATGATCCGTCCCGGAATTGTAGGGGTGCGAGGGTCTTTCGTCATACGACTACGGCCATGCATGAGATCGAGTCCCGCCCCCTCTCCCCTTGTTGCCGCCGCTGCCGCGTTGCCTTGCCGATGCCTCCTGTAAACATGGCAGCCATGGGGATCTCTGGGATAAATACGCGGTGGGGAAATACAACGCCTCCCCTAACAGCGCCGAGAAGGTCTTGGGAGCGATAGATCCTGACCTGGTGCATGATTTCAACCAGACCTTGACGCATCAGTGGGACGTGTACAACCACGCCGTGGGACTGTTCCAGCAGCGGTACGGCTTATCTGGCCTCGCCTAGCCTGTCCTTGCTTTGATTTGTTTTTTTGTCAGTGTCTTGTCCTGTCTGTGGCTTGTTGTGTCTCCCACCCTCCTCACGCAGAGACCCTCGATAGCTCCGTAGCACTTGTAGCTATGGCAGCAAGGGGTGACTGATTGCTTGACTGCTAGACTATTTGCGCTTGGTACTTGATCGATTGAGTCATTGGTCGATTCATCGATTTGTTGCCATACTGATCAGTTGGTTAGTTGGTCGATGCATTGGTTCAGTGATGGCTGATTCGATTCATGTACTGACTTATTGTGCACCATCTCACCTCCAGTCACGCCATCGACTCGCTCGCGTGCCTTCCAATGCAGCTGCCGCAACACCCTGTCCGCGGGAGACCTGCATCTGTGCGACGTACCTAGCCCCGCCTCATTGTACACGCTTACCGGCCTGGAAAAGGAAGCGCTGCGCAAGGAGATCGACGACAGCCACAGCTAAAGTCCCGAGCAAACATTTTCGTGCGAACGCCCCCTGGCTATGGAAAAAACATACCCGGTAGTCACGACGTCTTTAGTCTGTGGGAGCTGACCGGTGTGCTGGAGGGGACGCCTGCGGCGGGAGATATGCGACACCAAACCCCTGAGTCCCGGGGATGGGTCTTACATATCTCCATAGTCGTGATTAGTATCTTGCCCACGTTGTCCTGATTGTCACTTTCCGTCCTTTAGTAGTAACACATATTAATAGTATGATTTCATGCTCTTCACATGCCAGGGATTCGATCGCACGCGGGCTCATAAGAGTCATCAAAGGCTATCTATCGGTCTGAGCGCTTCACCACCTATGATCGATGTAGCCAGAATAGAGCTGGAACCACGTAACGCGGGGAGGAGTTGGCGACGTGGGTTTTCTCGGTTCGATGAAGCGGTTGCTTGTGAACACCGTGAGGAACGGCAAGGAAGGAACTTTCCCAAGCGAACCGGGAGAGGCTTGGCCGAGATTTTTTCTGGAGGCGTTTTTGTCGATGCTCCCAACCCGAATAGACTCGCAGCACCGAAGTGATCGTGGTCGAAGAAGGAGGCGTGGCTACGATCGAGACAGAGCTTAGCGCGAAAGGCGGGGAGCAGACCGGGTCGAGGGGGCAGGAGGGACGGCTGATAAGGGGATGTGCCGGAATGGGGGGGGGAAGGTGTACTCGATAGCAGACATGCACTCGATCTCATGCATGACCTGTGCCGGAAGGGGGGGGCGCGACAGGCGACAGTGGGGGGTGGCGACGTGTAGAAGGTGAAATTATCAAATATGGTAACTGAGGGCTGCGTCGAAGTAGCAGCGTGCTGGAGACGGACGAGGGACGAGCTTGGAGACGCCGCTGGAATCGCACCGTCGGCAGTGCGAGGTGATGACGACCGGGTCGCAAGGAAGGAGACTGCGGCAGCGCACTGTCTGGGGGAGAGAGCTGATGGACGTGGACACGCTGTTGGAGGTGCACTGGTGTCATGAGGTGACGACAAAGGGAGTGGGAAGGAGGGAGGAGAGAGCGGTGACGCGTTGTATGGGGGAGCCGGACGAGCTTGAAGAAGCCGCCGGAGTTGCACCGGCAACATGGGGTTACGACGAGGGGGGTAGGTGGGAGGAGGAGCCAGCGCCATCAGCCCTGTCAATGAACAGGGGACCCGACCAGAGGAGGGAAAGGGTATTTTTTTTACATGAGGCACGTTTGCCATGGTTGATGATGGCGCCACACACCGCTTGGGAGGGCGTCAGGGGGTACGGCTAGAAACAGGCGAGATACTTGGGAGAAGGCGCTGAAGTAGAGGTGGTGGAGGGCGAGCATGGAGACGCGAAAAGGAGCGGTGTTCGTTCTTTTCCGTTGGTCGCGGGCGGGAGTAGCGATGAGGCAATGGGGGAAGAAGCGCAGGGTTCCGTTACGGGAAGGCGTTACGAGGCAATGTGTCGGTGTGCGTTTGCGGGATAATAGCTCGCGAGGTGTCGAGAGCAGCCGCGCCCCGTCTATGATTTGGGCGGGACAGAATGGGCTGCCTTTTGTTTCTTTCGTTAGTGGCGTTTGCCTCATCCTATAGTTGTCTTGGCAGTACAGTATCATTGCCAGTAGTATTGATTTAACACGGCATCTTCGGTAGAAGCCTCACCTCTGGCTACCCTTGTTTTGCTGTGTGGGGCTTTACGTGGGAATTTTGCGTTTTTCTGGGGAAGCTTGCTGGGGTGCACCGTTCTCCGGACGAAACGCAGGGAACAGTGGTCATAAACTGCGATCTTGGGGCGATGTTAGCAGGGGGAAGTGAGCAGGTGGTTAGAACAGACCTCCATGCTTGGCAGGGTTGAGGTTGATGCTCCTTGACCCGTGAGTTTTTACAGTTCAGCAGCAGCAATCTTTCGCGGGACCTGTTCCGACGTTTTTTCTGGCGTGGCGGCGTGGACAAAGCGCCAAAAGTGGCTGACAACATGAAGGGTTAGGTTGTGTACGTATAGCCCATGGAAGTACCACATCGTGTCGTGGTTCTGTTCCTGGGCAAGGGAGGGGAAGAGAAGGCATTTGTGTGCGGAACTTGCGGCGCTGTCGCTAAGGGCATCTTTATTTATACATGCTGTTGATGGTTGATGGTGTGCACGTGGGTTGCTATTAATAGGCGTAGAGGAGCGTGTTTTTACAGGCTTGGGTGTGTGAGCCCGGTCCCTGTGTCCTGCATGACTCTCTTCGTCGGACTAGCCTTGTATTAGTACACTGGCGGATCTTACTGCCGTCGGGTTCTCGTTGGCCACTGCGGGGGGCAATTCGCAATGCATCGATCACACGCGGTACAAACGATACCACAGCAGTACGTTCGGCGCCGGCAGAGTACCAGTACTTGCGTTTTTTTGTTGTTTTTGTGCGTGTTGAGCTAGGCCTGTGGTCGGATGTGAATTAATTACGTCGGTGTTGAGTTTTTCTCAACAAAAGTCTCATGTTGGATGCTACATAATGACCTGGTACAGTTTTTTTTTTTTCGCATGTCGCCGCGATGAACGAATGCACAATCTAATTTAAGCCTACATCGAGACTTGAGTGAGAGAAACTAAAAAACCTCGGTACGACAGCTATAGATGGCACCGGCTACACGTCAAAATTCCGACTGCTGGGATCGCCAGCGGGTGCTTAGTTAAGCGCTGGAGCTACAATGTGAGCAAACGTACTGCACTACACCCGCGAAGCACGATGTCGATCGCACTACTACTGCGTGCTCATGCGCCGGTTGCTGCGGCCGCAATCTTTTCTCGTCACTATAGCATACCAGGTACATGATATATTGCAGTACCTTGGCAAGTCGATCGGGTGTCGTAAGTACAGTCTGGCCTCTCACACTGCGTTTTTTATTGTTCATTCTTCAATCTGGCACCCCTCTGGTGGGGAATATAATGACCGTTTAGATCCTGAGAAAAACATCAAGTACGAGCACTTTCTATTGTTTTTTTTTCCGGTGAGAGTGATACCAGACACGTAGGTGCTATTATTATGATTATGTGTAGAAGGGACGGGGTGCACGAACTCTCTTACTACAGCTGCTGTACGGAACAATAGCTATCCAGCAGCTTGCCTTTGTTCAGCTCGTTTTGGCTCTTGCGTGCGTTGTGGGAGGTTTGGTTGAGAGTGTCGTGGTATCCGCTCAATGAGGCGTTGTTGTCCCTTTTGGAGGGCGTCTTTATGTAGGTGTTGACCTTGTCTCTCTTAAAAGAGTAAGCTTCCGCCCCTCATGCTCAGAACGCACCAGGGCGAGGCAAGCAATAGCTAGAAGCAAATACGCGCACGTGGCATTCTAGAGGACCCACGAAACTATATGAGCTGTTTCAAGCTCATGAAATATCACCCAAAAGTATGTCGATCGCGAACGCTAATCGCAACATCTACTCGAGTTTCACATATATAGGTGGTATCATACTGACCGCCTTGCACAGCTGAAGAGGGTGGCGCAGCCATACTTTTTTTTGCAGTCCTAGAGCCGGCGTTGGCGGCGAAAATTTGTCACGACCAAAGACCACGCTGGCCCCAAGCGTTTCCTAGGGGATTGGGGTTCCGGAGACTTTTCTAGGATGTTCACAACGAAAAAAACATCGCTATTTTTCACGCTTGGCGTTCAGAACTTCAGGTGGCTCGTTCTTACCGGATAGCTACTATCTTACCGGATAGCTACTACAGTGACTCGAGAGAGCTCCACCCCAGCAGCTTGCGTATCTCTCGAGATTGCTCTCCCGCAGGTTCTCAACAGAAACGGCCTACACCTGACTTTAAAGGGAAGCGCTGCTGAGAGTTGTCCAAATTGGTCAAAATTTGAGGTGCACGAAACGGAACAATCCCCCCCCCCCCCGACCGAACGTTTGCACATCACTTGCGGACAATTACATCTTACAGGAAGCTACAGCCCGCAATTTAGAGGGATGCTCACGAGAGAGTGTGTGAGGGCGTTGGGTGCGCCAGACGGTAGTCGCAGGCAGCCAGAAAAAAACTCACGAGGTGTTTTCGTGTTTACTCGAAGTTGCGAGCGAGTAAAATCCAAGCCCTTCCAAAAAACAAAAAAGTGCATTTCACACGCGGGAGCATAGTGCAATGGCTAAATCATCACCGATGAAGGAATGACCTCCACTAAAATCTGTTCCCCAGGCGGTGATGCATCTCTGCTTGAGTTGTCGTCGAAAATTTAGCATAAGAAGGCAAAACTACGTTCCCATGATGGGTAGTATGTCGGGCCCTAAAAAGGACCAAAGGGTCTACGAGCAAAATTGGCGATGACAACAGCAGAGGAAATGATTTGGCACAAATCATGGAACTAGGGGTGCCATCGAAACATGTCATGGAGTTTGTTTTGTGTGGAGTGGTCGCTCACGATCACTCGTAATTTTCGTTCTTAAAACCTCGTGAGCAGAGGTGGTACAAAAAAATATATTGAGAGGTATATTGTACGAGTATGCCTAGGTCCAAGAGGTCGA
>JBBMHQ010089685.1:0-10817 GCA_037834295.1 Postelsia palmaeformis | reverse complement strand
TTGCGGTGAGATTACTAGTGTCTGTTGTGAATGGTTTTTGTGGGGTTAGGGTGTGGGGTGTACTCAGTGTCATGCATGACCGTAGTCGTTTGTGGTGGGTTGGGGAGGGGTGGATGGATGGATAGATGTCTGGACGGATGCCAACCCTGCGATTGGCTACTTGCGTCGTTTTCGGTGCGAATAAGTGGATATTGGTGTAGCTTCTGCCGCGACTACTGCTGAGGGCAACCATTAACACTATTTAATACTGAAATTAGCATTGCCGCTGCAGCTATCATATGATATGTATACACGCCGTACGATAGAGACATGCCTCTATTCTGTGGCCATGACCCTCATGCATGTGTAACCTGCTGCAGCAATGCGTGCGAACGAAGCTACTGCTGTTTGTACGCTGCAGACACACACCATACACGGAATATGTACTCGCACTGCATGGCTGGCTCACCTCGACCGAGGCCCATGGACGATAAGTCGTTGATGCCAACGGACCGCCGGGATGCGCCCCCGCCCCCGCCCCCACCGTACCCCCCGCTCGCTCCTCCGCCAGTCCCAGTCCCATTGCCACTGCCACCGCCATTGCTATTGCCGGCAATGCTGCTGCTGCTGTAGCTGTAGTTATTGCTGCTGTTGTTGTCGTTGCGCGCACCTCCGGGGGTGGCGGGGCGGGACGGAGCTCCGATCTCTCGTCGCAGGGAGCGGAGGAGCTCGGCATCTGTTCACAGAGGAGATTTCGATTCGAAACAGACTCGACATCTACATGTACTGGTATCATATGAGAGGGCAGAGAACACGCGGTGCGTGTGATTTGCGTGATGGCCGTGCTGCCAAGACTTGCTGCCTGTGGTAAACGAATCATACATGCGAAAACCCGAAACCTTCAACTATTGATAGTTGACTTCATGTCGGCGGCTGTCGTTATGCTTGTTCCGTGATACATGCGATATATATCTACTTCGCCAGGCAGCAGAGGAGTGCACAGGTTCTTGTTCTGCTGCGGTATACAGGCTGGTAGTACTCGTACTGCTGCTGTATTTCCCGGCTTCGCGTATGGTACGCACTAAGTGCAGCAGCTGCTATACATAACATCCGTGCTAATTTCGTTATTCCCACCCGTCGACTCCAGCAGACCAAGCATCTTGTGTGCGTGCTCTGTGCTGATTCTTCGTCCTCGTCGAGTACAAGACACACGGTCCTCTGGGAAGGTGAGAACATGACCGACCTCGAAATGAACGCGTCGCACAGCAGTCTCTGCTGCATCCCCAAAACTTCTGAATTTTGGGGCGACGTACACGCGTTGGTGTGCCCACTTGCTGCGGATTTGGCAGTAGGAAGAATGGCATCGCCAATGAACTGAAGAAATTATTGGGCTTCCTAGCCAAAGTCGAGCAAGGCACGCACGCGACTTCTGAAGCTTCCAGGAGAGAAGGTGGAAGCAGAGGACTCCATCTGATATAAATAGATAATCAGAATCATGTACTGGTACGAGAGGTTTTGTCTTGGCAGAGACCGAAAGAAGTGGGAATGCATGTCGGGCGTTCTGTATTCTGACTCACCGTCTGCTGGCATGATTGATGTTTATCAGCAGTGGATGGCTTGCCACTCGTTCGACCAGCTTGAGTAACCACAAGCCAGGAAGCAAGTACGTTGCGAGTAGCGAGACCGCACTCAGTTCTGAGAAGGGATACGTAGCGTTTGAGTTGTGATATTCCGCCACAGTGTTCTAGACAACTTGGGAGGCGGTACTTCAAAAGGGGTGAGAAATTTTCGATCTTCATTACGGACAAGCGTACCCCAACTATTCTTGAACGCTTATCGGTCGACGATCCGGAACTTTTCTGCTGGTACTCTTCGATATGCGGAGGCTGAGCAATCGCCATGCCAACCGCCGTCTCTGTATCGCCTTCCTCGTAGTGCTGGCAGTAGTTGCTTTCTTGCGCTCATGGCGCCAAGTTGCGCTCGAGCTCCCATCTTCCAATGGTAACGTTTCAATCTCCGCCAACGAAGCCGAAATTGAAAAGTCGGCGTGCGAATGGCAACAGGGCGGACCGCAGCTCTACATGCTGCAGCACACCAAGAAGCACCCGAAAGGTGAGAGCGCGCAGCAGATAGTGTATATTGTACGCCAGCACCTAGCGCATGGTCTCGTGCGGCCAGGCCGACGGCTTGCGGAGGAGCATGTGCCATGAAGGTGACCGTAAACGAATGTTGGTATTGGTATATATATGAAGCCAAAACAAGCTGAAATAGTTCGTCAACTGCCACCCAGCAGCAGGTAAAGAGTATCCATATCGCATATCGATCGGTAGATCCGGCGCACTCGAGATGAAGGGTTTATGGGGTGTGTGCTAACTGGGACAGCAGTAGCTGAGCTTCACGCCTGCGCAAGGTTCCTCGCCAGAGAGACGGTTGCCCCGGCTGCCCTCCGGCAACGATACCGCTCTTGAGCCAGCATTGCGAGGATAGGTACTGTTTACGACAGGTTTTGACGAGGGAGGTCACTACGTAAAAGGCTCGTCTTTGTTCTCCACTTTCCCGGCATGGAATCTCATTCCTATTCGCCCGTCTTCCTTATGCGCTGGTGGAAAGCGCAGAGCATCTACGAATTAATAGTTGTTATCGTTGTCGCAGCTGAAGCTCCTCGCGAAGCGCCTGCGCATCGCGCTCGTGAAATCCTGCAACCTCTGCTCAAGAAACGAGCAGCTTATTTGTTCTTCGCAGCACAACAAAAGTGGCCATCCAAAGTTTTGTCGCGTTTTTGGTTTCGTGGTGAAAAAAAAAAAATCGTGGTAGAGACAGAGGCGCTACGTGCGGCCTCCTCCTGATACACAGCAGTAGTACCAGGTAGTGACGATCGTATTATAAATAGTAGGAGTTGTGGCACACGCCTCATCACGTTATTATTTTTTCGTCGATACTTCAGTTCCCGATGGACACATATTGTACCAGGTATCTCCGAGTAGACCGGAAAAATCTCTATCGGTATCCGGTGGTATCTACTCGCGTACAGCGCACAGCGTACAGCGTACAGCAGTGTGTATCTCGTACCTGGTACCTGGTATCTTACTTTTTTCTTTTCGGACCCGAACCCGTTAAGGAACTGAAAAGAAGCGGCTGACGTGTGACAGAGACAGAGAGAGCCGTGCCGCCGCACGACATGACCAGAAGTTGAATCAAATGACAAGCGGCCCCGCCGCTGAATTTCCCGATTTACTCCGCTCCGAAACAAGGGAAAGGGGGGAGAAGGCACACGGGCACACACACTACCAAAATGCCGGCTGTGGAACGTTCTCGTCGTCGAGATCTGAATCTTGATATTCCCTACTCGTACTCTTCTTTATGTTTACTCTAAATGACTTGTTGTTCTCGCATCGCATCGCGCGGTCTTTACTATTTCACGGGGGACCACATTAAATAGGACCAAATATTGTCCATAAAAATAGCGAAATATATAGGTTTTCGGGTCTACCGTAGGTCCTATATCAAATGCTCTACCGTAAATATGTTACACTCTCCTCCCTGTTGTCGAGAAAAATAACCGCCTGTTGGGAATTTCGTTCAAGGGTTTGTGTGTCACCATGATGTCACCGTGCGGTCTGCAATCAATCTCTGCAAGACACTTGCTTGCTCAACTGCGAGTTGTAGGACTTGTTGCTTGTTACCTTCGTATATACCAAAGGGCACTTACTCCCGAACGGCATGTACGATGGATATACCTCGTGCCGGTTGCGCTGGGTCATTTTGGTTCAACGATTATACTGTTGATATTGATACTGGTCGGATGTACCTGGTACGTTGTATCTTGTACACGTACCCAAGCTTGACGTACCCAAAAAGAAAATGGTTACGTAAGCTGTCGCTACTAGTAATATTATTACGAGCAAAGTGCGGACGAACTGCTCTGTTGTGCGAGTGTAATTAATTTGTATTTTCGTACCAGTAAATAGGAACTTACGTACCAGGATATTTGTAACTGTCGTCAACTTTGGAGCCTTCGACGACAGGTGTTATCACATAAACAAACATACCATCGGGCAAGCCACAACCCAACCTCGGCGGCGCTGTTGGTGGGCGAGCGTCACAAGAATGCACAAGGTACAGTAGGGGGAGTGAGGGGCATACAGCAGAGCAGCGTTTTCGGTGCGATCGTACGTATCATACAGCAGCAGCAGCAGTACATGACAGCTGACAAGAAAACGAGCTATAGGCAACGCAGGTGAGATCGGCAGAAAGGTACGAAATTCGGGCATCGTTGCGCTGAAATTTGTGCAATCTCATTATTATCGTTGTATGGAACAGAATCCAGAACACACAACATGAGCGCAGCTGGACACTACACGGAGCCAAAAAACCGCAAGCGCCGAGTACTCTCACTGACCCGACCCGACCCGACCCGTGACACACATCATGACCCGACCCGCGGGTCGGGTCATGAGCCGCGAAAAGCCCTGTTGAAAAAAATGCAGCACAACAACGTCGCGAGACGAGATTCGGTGTGTGTTCGGCGAAATGAGCTGCGGCCATCCAGCACAAGCAGCACGAGTACAGCAGAACACAACAGGGAGCCCGATAACGCAGCGCCCATCAGAAAGTTAGAGAAAGCACAACAACGTTATCAATAGGAGACGAGCTTGGATGTCATGGTTACGATGAGCTGTGCGGCCATCCAACACAAGCACATGCCACACCAGTGCAACGTAACACAACACGGAACCCGAAAAACGCAGTCAGTTCTGGCGGCACCCATTTGCAACACAGGCCGGGTGCGCGCAGCAGCAGCTCGACGTCAGCACGACGACGTCGCGAGACGAGCTTCTTTGACAAAAACGTCAGGGTAAACGATGAGTGTTCAAGAGGTTACACAAGTGCAGCATAACACAACACGGAGCCCTCACACGCAGCTCGTTTGGCTCCAGTCTGCGGCATGGGATGTGTCGCTCAACAGCCACTCGTAATGTTGTGTTGCCTCTGCTTGTCCTCTGCAGCTGCAACACTTCTGCGTGCGTGCCGCGGCTCTGACTGCGTGTGACTGGGAATCTATCTATTCTGGGACGCGGTGTGGGTGGTGGTGTCCAACTCGTGGGTTTGTTAAAAAAACAAATGACGGTATACAGGCATTTTCGGACGTCGTACGCCTAAATAAAAAACTCGGCTATGGGAAATCCCTGAGAAAATCGGCTTCAGCCAGCTCGAAACGGGCCCCTACAACTAAAGGCGCGTCGAAAGTAGAAACTCGCACTCACTCGTAAATCAGAAATTTCAACATTCTGTAATACTTTGTTTCCGTGCATGTTATAATATCGTACGTCAGGTAACAGCAGTACCGGTATATTTTGTCCCTCTATTAGTATTAATAATAGATGAAGACTCGGCAAGGACACTGGGCGACTGGTTGAAATACCGGTTAGCTCTTTTAGAACCACAGTCTCGTTATGAGGACAACTCAGTCAAAATCCAAGTAGTTTGTCTCCGAAACGGGACTGTCTGCAGTCCTGCACAAAAGCACGCCTATTATTAATAATATTATCATTAATAGTACCCCTCGTACTTTGCTTTACTTCGTACTTTCTCGTGCATCGTGTAAGTGCGTAGTGCTTGGGCGTCGAGATTTACGCACAGCAGTACTGCAAGAATATCATATAATCCGAGGTAAGAAGACGGTTATACCCGATGGCATATGTTATTGTACGAGAGCGCACGTATTAGCATTCTTAATAGTCGTCGTGCCTGCTGCTGTACTAATATTAATAGAGCAGAGCAGACCGCATCACAAGCTGCTCTGTGTTGGTTATCCTTTAAGTTTCTACTTTTTACCCGTAGTCAACCAGCACTCCCTGTGTCGGTGCCGAAATACTCATCCTGGGGGAGATACCACAGCTGACTGCACCATGTATGTGGTCATGTGGTGTCCTGCTGGAGTGTCCTCCATATATAATAATATAATTATGAAAATACGACGATGTTTATCATGCAGGGCAGCGTAGACCCGCGGATATAAAACAACCTACAGTATGAAAAACGTCAGGCTCAATTTTGGTAGGACGCTAAGAAAACTAGATTAGGAAATCCTTGACAGTGGCGAGCGCTACCCTAAATATAGATACTACAACGCACGCACTCGTATATACCTGGTACTACCCTTTTATCAAGGTTGTTCGAGGATGGCCGCACAAGAAGGTTGAAAAAAAAATGGACACATTATTGGCGGTCTCCTGCTGGCGGACCTTGTTAACACTTGTACCTGCCAAGCATGACATGAGGGGACGAGCAGTAAAACGCCGCAATTCCCCGCTGTCGTTTGTTTCCCTCCCTTCCCATCTATATATCCGCCCGTTTTTTCTCTCCGTCCTACAGGTAGTATTATTATCAGAATGAACTCAGATGCGGGGTCACCTATAATATACTCCGAGTATATATATATATATATAGCAAGCTCTTTTCCCCCCGCCTCACGATGTTTCGTGCCTTGGTAGGCGTTTCTATCGCGGGAAGGGGAAAGTGCGTTCTTCCCTACTGGTTGTTTTTACTCCCGAGAACTATTACGGGGGACCATACATAGTAAATAGGACAAAACATTGCTATTAATATTAAATAGTAGAAATATCGGACTATATGGGTTTTTGTGTGTACCGTGGGTCCTATTTAATACGGTTCTCCGTGTCAGGAATACGCTTTCAAGAGTAATAAGAAGGCTCGCTCTATGAGGCACGCGGGGAAAATCGAACGAAGAAATCGTTCACTATGAGTAGATCCTCCGCATGTGAGTGTAGCAGCAGTCCATATTAATATTACGTACGAGTAAGGTTCTCCGTTCTCCGGCTTTTGGCTCTCAGTCTCCCCGATATTTCTCGTTGGCGCCGCATACTGCTGTGATTATTAATATTATTAGTGTGATGCTGTGATCAATTCGAAACGGTTTGGCCGCCAGCACCAACAGTCAACGCGGAAAGATACCTATGATACGGATGCATGGTACAGACACGTGAAAAATATGTATGATATCATACGAATGATATTTACAAGCCGATGCGGGTTGACGAGGGAAGAAGGGACTGGAGTGAGGTTTCCTCGCGATAAAAAAGGAGGAGGCGTGTTCACACTTCAATGAATAGTGTACCAGGTATCATATGTATGTATCTGATAGGTATATCTGTATGCACCCTCTGCAAAACAAACTTAACCGTGCGAAACCTTTATTTTTGCCTTGTCTCAATTTTACGCGTGGCACAAAAAGCAATGTTCACCGCTTGTTCCGGGTCCAATGATGGGTCCCAAATGTCGAGCGAAAGCTAGATTTTTTACATTTCCGCGCATACTTTGTGCGTGGAAATGTTCGAACACGTGTTTTTGCTCTTCTATTAACAGAGACACTACAAAAACGGTGACAACGCTTCACTTTTTTTTTCGCCGCGTTTGAAAGGCGCATCACGAACAAATTAAAGAACCATTTCGAGCGTTTTTTTGTAGTGTTTCGAATAACGTATCTATTTCGATTGTTTTGAAAAAATCAGGATTCCATCCCAAAAATTTCATTCGTTGTTCTATGTTATTTTTATCATATGAAGAGGGCTACGCGGCCCTAAATAGCAAAGAAAGGTGCAAGGAGACAGCACTTTCACCCCTTGACAGACAGCAACTTTGCCTTGCTTGGCATGCCTTGACTGACACCTTTGCCTTGCTTGGCATGCCTTGACTGACACCAAACTACGTACTGGAACACCAGTCGGCCCTGCGCCCCTCACAGCTTTGACAAGTATTCTCCTATTAATAATATAGTTGCCAAATAGTACGGGGGACTATACAAAAGTAAATAGGACCTACGGTAGGCACAAAATCCAAGATATTGAGTTATTTCCACCAACAATATTCGGTCCTATTTAATTTGGTTCCCCGCAATAGTATCAATCTATGATAGGGCTGGAGAGAGGTGCGATCGTTTCTCAGGGCTCGTTTTCTCGGCAGCGGTAAGAGGGTCCCCAAAAGGTCGAACGATACGTTTTCAGGAAGTCTCGGCCGGATTTTTTTCCCCCAAAACGCCTTCCTTGTTTGGCGCCTTAGCCTTCCGAAACAAGGGAGCCCTAAGAAATCGATCGATCACACCCCTGCTCCCGTGCCGAGTCAACGCTTTTCACTATTTACGGCAGTGTTATAGGGCTGTCAGTGGACTGGGCTTGACGTCTACCCTGGGCTACCTGGTACGTAGCTGTTACCAGGTACCAGGTAGTCATTAGTCGGGAATCGAAGTAAGCCAACTATACATCTTAATATTGACACCCGACTCTATTCATTGTATCGGCTGTTGAAGTGCGGCGATTCGAGCCTCAACGCTGTCTGTCTGTCTGTCTGTCTGTCTGTCTGTCTGTCTGTCTGTCTGTCTGTCTGTCTGTCTGTCTGTCTGTCTGTCACAAACGCGTCAGACGGAGACGAAAAAGCAAGAGCTTTGGAAAATTACGGCACGCAGCTATTAATACTGCTCTGCTGTAACTGTAGACTAATGCCTGCCAAGTAGCCAACTAGTATCTGACCAATTATTACTAGTAACTATTACGGGGCACCATACATAGTAAATAGGACCGATAAAAATGGGTAAATGTGTAGTTGTGTGTCTACCGTAGGTCCTATTTACTATGGCCCCCCGTAACAGTTGTCTGATACCTAGTCTAGGCAACACATAACTAGTCGGCTGACACCTAGCCAACTACCTGGTAGTAACTAGTCGGCGACTTTTCGTCAGCCAACTCGCAGCCTTACTATCACATACGGTGGTTGATTGCGTTGGGACTCGGGCTAGGACTGTCATGGGCAAGCTACCCTCCAAACACTAAACGCTATCTCACTCGATGGTTATTTTTGGGGTATACCTGGTCGTCTTTTATATACACAGCGTGCGTCGGCGTTGAACAAATGTTCAGCGCTACGTACTGTTTTTTTGTTGTTGTTCTCATCCCATTTATTATCTTCGCCCTTCTTCTCTCTCTCCCTCTTCAGTCGTAACTCAGATCCGGGGTCACGAAGTAGGCACTTCTCCCTCCTCCCCACTACGGTACGTGCTTTGGTTTAATCGCGAGAAGATTTCAGCACTTTCTTCCCTCGTCGACTTGCGTCGAATTCTGCCTACCCACGCAACGAAGGCGCCGTAGGTCCTATTAACTATATTCCTCCGTAATAGTGGGAGAGAATGAAATAGGAATGGAGGAGGCTAGGGTAGTGTGAAGTAGGGTGTTGCAGTGTCCCTGTTCTGTGACCTGTTGTTCGGCCTCGTAAACCAGCTGTTTGTAGGACTCGTTGGGTATCCTACGGTATCACCTGTGCCCTTTGCCACGACCTATATATCATGCGATGGCCTGCATAACCTTTGCGCCGTGATAGCAGCCATGATACGTTAGGCTTTTCGGCTAGGCTCAGGCGCAAAACGCGTCGTTTGTGTACCCTTTCGTGTACCCTTTCCCCCACCGTTCCGCAGGTGGGGATCCATAGGTGGCTATAAAACATTTTTGTAGGGGCCACCACCCCTCCCGCGGGAAGCAAGCGAAGCGACCCTTGCCCCCACCCCCCCTTCCCCTCCCCCCCGCCTCCCTCCCTCCTTCCCCTGCCCCCTTACCTCCTTTCCCCCTTCTCCCCCCCTTCCCCCCTCCCCTATTCCTCGCCGCCTCTGCTACTCCCCCCTCCCCTCCCCTCCTTGGGATTCCGGACAGATCGAGGGGACGAGCTACTACGTGGGGATGGTCGTTGCTATTTGTGCTTGGGTGACCGCTCGCCGTACGTTCTTTGAGCACGGCCACCTTGACAAGGTTTTCCCTGGCGATAGGACTGCTGAGCCCTGAAAGTGAACAAAAATCCCTTTGCGCCCTGCCCTAAATTCAAAAAGTAAAACCTTTCAGTCTGCAGTCATAACCTCCCCCCCTTTAGAATCACGAAACAATGCCACTGAATATGTGCCTTCGATCGTTAAAGAGAAGGGGGAAACATAACATATCATCCTTCCCTCCTGCCCCAAAAAAAGTAGGACCTTAACCCTCCTAGTATTACAGTAGTCCCGTTTTGGGGACAAACAACTTGCAATTTGGCTAGTTGGTCCCCGAAATGGGACTGGGGTTCTAACAAGGGTTAACACCCGCTTAGAAGCACAAGAAGTAATTTACCACCCTCGCCAGGAATATGAGCACTGTTTGGGCTCTGACATGACCGTCAAGATCGAGATCATATTTCCAGCAGACTGGTACCAGGTGGAACATTTTGACCCATTTAGCAATGCACTTTCGTTGTGAGGACGAAATACTTGGAATTTGAGCCAAATTCAGGCGTCTGCAGACTGCGGTACTAGGAGAGTTAAGTAGCCCCTCTGGAACTTTTAGACCCCCCCCTGCACGTTTTTGGGTACAAAGCTACTTAGAACTAAAATGAGATACTCCCCGCAGATGGGCCAACAACAGGGGTCAGCGTGAAGACGCTTCATGTATGTGTTTTGGTGCGGTGCATTTTATTTATAGTATTATTCGTGTGTGCGTGGTAACCTTCTAGTGAATGTGAAATGATTATGTGAAATATTAGAACTGTCTTTCCAGTACTTGCAGAACCATTTCGTCTTGGTGGGAGGGGAGAGGGGACTAAGGGGAGGGGGGATGTTTTCGAAGCGCCCTTTTTCCCTGCGAATCTGGCGATAGGCTTGCAATCTACTTTATACAAAACCCTCAATGCCTTGGAGGGGACTGGACAGGGGGTGTTTGGGATATTTTCCTTTATGAACGTGATTCTGTACTTTTGATATAATGTTGGCAAATCCTCAGGCCCAACAGGGGAGGGGGGGGGGCTGACGT
>JBBMHQ010089674.1:0-10818 GCA_037834295.1 Postelsia palmaeformis | reverse complement strand
TATATATATATATATAAATATATGTTGGTGTGTGTATTTCACCTGTGAGCTAATATCCAGGTGGGCGCGCGGATGCAAAGCCCTATCAAAACACGCCTATTTATTTCATGTCGAATGGGTCGATGCCACCCTGGTATGGGTATCAACTAAATACCACCTGATACATGACACTTGCACCAAGAGACAAAATGAAAAACAACATGTTTGCTACAATGAGGGTGTCTTAACGACAGCTATTACGGGCGACCATATTAAATAGGACCTACAGTATGCCCAAAAAATGACATATTTCGATATATTTACTCACACTATTTGGTCCTATTTACTACGGTCCCCCGTAAAAATCTAAAGGAGCATTTGGAACTGTTGGAAAGGAATATTATATGGCCCAAGAATTGCTGCGGGGGCAGTATTTTATTATATATGTCTCAAAAGGTTGATACCTGGTATCATAATTGCAAGTGTTAAGTGCTCCCTCCCTTCCTTGTCCGTTTTCTTTGGAGTAGGAGGGACGAGTCCCAGACGTCAGAATACTGCTCGGGCGAATCCTGTGCGAGAGAACCGAATTAACTGCCCGACCGAACGGGCACAAATACCGAACGGCGCAATTTACCCGACGAACTTGCAGCGATTGGTAATGGGAGTGTTGCGGTGCTTTTGCTGCGAGGGAGGCCCACACAGGGTATAGGGGTACACGAGATGGAATACGTACAGTAGGAGCTTGCGATGGGGCTCATGTAGATGCCACAGAACTCGCCTGCATGCAGCAGGGGCCACGCGCTCTGGCCGTGGCCTGGCCAGGGGCGTCACGAGTCACGAGAAAGAGAAACGGCATGCCGTGCGCGAGGGGCTGACTCCCTTCGTCCTCATATTTCCACGTAGCGAATGCCGAACTGGTGTTCATATACAGACAGCAGTCCAGGGGGGGGCCTCGTCGAGCCGCGACGGCCATTTCATAATTTCCGGATTTTTCCCGCGGGGGTGTGCGTGTAAATATAATATACCAGATACCAGGTATATATTAACATATATATATATATTATGTGGGTCACAGAATACCACTCTGTCCCGAAATATAATTAACGCGTAGTTTCAAATTAGTGGGAAACCGGTGCTTATTTATGGGACAAAATGAGAATAATGTGTGTATGTGTATGTGTATGTGTATGTGTATGTGTATGTGTATGTGTATGTGTATGTGTATGTGTATGTGTATGTGCGTGTGCGTGTGTGTGTGTGTTTTTTTTTTCACGCACAGGCTTCGTACTCTTTGCTATAAATGTGAGATTTAGGATGGCACCTGACCCTGAGCACGATTTCTTCAGTGAAATCTGTTGCGTTCCAGATATGTACGTATCGTGAGAAAACCAGCCCCAACGTTTGTGGACCGAATTTACTACCGCGGTGTGTATGCACCTCGATCTGCCTCTAATTCGAAGTATTTTGATCCCGCGACGGGATTGTAGTCCTTGAGGCCGTTCTCCGTATTGAAAATATGTTTATTTATGTAATATATACCTGGTATTACACATATAGGGGTACAAATCGCTCCTGAAAAATTACGGTATCATCGTGGGTTCGTGAATGTCTTGTCCTCGAAAATCATGCTCGGAATGTTGGCAATCGGGCTTGTAGAATGATGTCTTGAAGTGTACCAGGTATGCCGGTATCTGAAGAGGCGTTGTCGGTTGACTGCCACGCGATGAAAATCTCGACGAAAACCTCGACCTTGCTCGCCTCTTGGTGTGCGTGCTGTCGCCTTTCGCTGCGTATATTTTTAATAATGTAGAAACACCCGTGCTGTGAGGCGGCAATGCTTTCATGTGACATCCGCTACTGCTGTACACAAGAAGATCTCCCAAGTATTTGTTCGTTCGGGAGTTCGCGGGTTATTTGTCGACCGGCCCGCCTGCCTGGTTGCCTTGCCTTTAGTTCGGCGTGCGCAGCAATACAGCAAGCAATCATCAACCGTGATACTGGTACCTACCTGATACAGTTTTTGTTTTTTATTGGAGGCAAGAACAATAATGCCAGTTGCCCCGTCACGAGCCCCGTTGACTATTTCCATGATTTTCGCAGAAGGCCTCGGAGCACCATGCCAGTCCCGAAGTATCCTCTCTCGAATTCGGGTATGGGGGCCTGTCTTGAATCCCACCAAAGAGCATGGGAACGAGCGGAACGGTACGAAGCTGTTCGTGGTCATTCGTTCCGTTGCTATCTAAAAAAACGTGTTTTGGTCCATGCAGAATCCTGGGCCTCGGCAGCCGAATCGGCACGAACGATATCTTTGCACATGCCAAGGCAAATGGGTGTCCCCCTCCATCTTCGTTGGTGTCCTTCTACATCAAATAATCTGATGTTTGTTCCCGTTCGGTCGGGCCGTTCGGTCCTCCCAAACAAGAAAAAGGGGTGCAACACTTCTTCTTCTTCCTAGATAGACTGATGTTTTTCTCGGGCTGCACTGAATCTATTCGTTTCCCACAACCAATCAACACCAATTCATGCGGCAAATAATATTTCATTCGGTTCGTTCCAATGCTCTCTGAGGGGGGTTGATACACACCCTGAGAGCCTTCTTGAAACTTGTGCTTCTAGAAGGACTGCCTGGTACGTATTATACCTATTAATAGTGGCAATTACAGAACCGGCTTCGCGTACTGTATTACACGAGGGTGATAATACAACACATCTTATGACACTGGGGTGATAATACGACACACCGTATCGCACCGGTGCTAAGACAACACATTGTACTCTACCACCCGTGTGATGAAACAACAAGCCGTATATTAGACAACACACCGTATCACACCGGTGATAAGTCAACAAACGCACCGTATTACACGTGTGATCAGACAACACACCGTAGAACACACGGGTGCTAAGTCCACACATCGTATATCACACGAGTGGTAAGCCAACACGCCGTATCACCACAGCGGTGCTAACACAACACACCGTACTCGTAAAGCGCGAGCGATAATACAATGAACGGTCATCACACAGGTGATAAGACAGCACACCGTACCACACGGGTGATAGGACAACACACCGTATATCATCGACCGTATCCTGTCACACGGGTAATAGCTACGGAGTCGGCCGTGCGCTTCTCGGAATGACTTTTAATATTCCCTGAGAGGTGTGTGTACCCAGCTCAATAATTGCCGCCAAAACTTAACCAAACAAATCTGAAATATCTTGAAGCAGCTCCAGATCTAAGACAACCCTGTTTTTGATTTTCGAACACGGGACGGCTTCAGTGAACAAAATCGCCGGCTGATGCTCCGTGGGCAAAGGCTCGAACTACGCCTCTGGAGAAGCGGCGGAATATTGAGCTGGGTATCATCCGCGAAGAGACTCCGGAATTATTTCGGTAATTGTATAGCTGATGTTTTCGGTTTGTCGCCAAAAAGGGACGTGAGCGTAACAGAGTCAAAACCGAACCGAACACAATCGGATCCCGCAAAATTATCGCAGCCTAAATTTTGTTTCGTTTCAGAACCGCCCTCGCCTTGACCGGCCCGAGCCTGTAATTTTCGCTCCGAAAAAAGTCGACTGACGGTACGAAAACGTTCGGTACGAAAACGTTCGGAGCGCCGTGCCTTTCCGTGCTTGACCGGTCACTTCTAACCAGAAATGAGGGAGGGCTGCTAGGGGGGGAGGGGTTGTATGCGTTCGTTCTGGCATTATGACGTGTAACGGGATTCATGATGGGTACGTTAGGCAGGACTGCTATGAGGACGGCAAAAGTGACTTCGCCGAATGGCCGAAAACGCCTCTAACAAAATCGTGCTTTTTCTTAGCCACCCGTTCACGGTGCTATGCCTGATAAGATGTATAGCGGCACGCCCTCTCCTCGAGCAATTAAAGGAAGACGACAGCGCACAACTGGCACGAATTCAAATTTGAATGCCGATGAATCGACTGAGGCGGTGGAATTCTCAGCTGACGCGCTGTTTTTTTGTTGTCAGGTACCTTGCAGCCTCGTATTCATATACTTCGGGTATAGGTATACTACACTATAGTACTTGGTTTTGCGAGGGTCGGTTAGTTGGCTGATAGCACGTTCGTTTCTCAATGAAATCTGCGAGTGTTATCCTTCCTACCGATATATACCAGGTACCTGATATGTTATTTTGTAGTATTTAGTAAAGCCCCGCGCTGGCGTAGGCCGCGAAGAGGCCATACGCGACACCGAACCGTGCGCAAGAAAACCGGCGGAGCTTCCTCGTAGACAGAGGTGTGGACTCTTGGCAGCCATATCAGTGGTCGTAGGTTAATTGTTTTCGCATACTGCACCACAAACATGTTTGGGTCGGACGAATATGTGTGTCCCCCCTGCGACAGGGTGTCCTTGTTGGTGGAATAGTGTGCTACCAACTTCTATACCAGGTAGTAGTAATAATATTTGATACTGGTATATTACTTGGTGCTGTACTGCCATCATTTCATCTCGGTATGTTTACGTACCAGCACCAGTTATAATACAAGCCATATGTATTGTGGGTAGTGCTATAGACTACCCGTACGTTTTTCCGAGTGATCCGAAGCCGGACCGTACCCGCCTCGTTTGCTGCAATGTTTGTCTGCCAGTTTTTCCGCCTGTTGACCTTGGCGGTGGGCTTGTTTCATTTCTACTGGCGGGGAATAAGGAAACACCGGTGCAGCGACGTCTCCGAATCCATGAATATGTATTTACTCTCATCCTACTCTTACCCTACAGGTATTAATAGAGTGTTACGCTCTCCTTCTCTTGGCCGAAACAGAAGTATTGAACGTTCATGCCTCGTGTTTACCGTGATGTTGTGTCGCTCGACCGTTTTTTTTTTCTTGTCTCGTTGTTCCCCCCAAGGCTTTCCATTGTGTACGGGTTTCCATTGTGTCTTTCCCGGGTAACTCACACCGCAATCACATACCTGAGCGCCTTATCACTGTCGGAGGGGGTTGTAACATCGTACGCGGCGTTCCCGTGGGACAACTAACGGTAGCTGGGACCCTAGTAAGCTAGTAGGCCAGAATCAATGAAAAAAATAAGCAACCCGCAGACAAGATAAAATTCAAACGAGCGACGACGTCGAGATAAGAGGAGAGCCAGCGAAGGTGGGTGTGATCTCATGCCGCGGCAGAGAGGCCTCAGTGATCCCAAACTGTACAGAGATTAATCTGCGACGCGATGTTACCGCAGCAACCTGAAACAGAAAAGAGGGGATGCCCGCTGGGCGGATCGTCTTGAGCGTCATTGTTGTACTAGAAGACAGTGATTATCACTCCGTGAGCGATATCGCAGCTGTACAACAGCACGACAAAGTGGAGAGAAGCTGGGAAAAAATAGACCATCCCGCCCGCCCATCGTTGCTAGTGAGGTGTACCGGCGTACCGTCGACAGCGTTAGTTTTTTCGTGTTCGTTCTACCGGGATACCTACTTTCTGCGACAAGGTGCCGCATTGACGGCCAGACAATTGACGCGGGAGAAGTAACCTTGGGTGAGAGCCTCCGGCTGGTCGCAGCAAGAGGCCTCATTGATCCCTCTTATATCGGAATTACCCCACGACGCAATGTTACAATAGTGTTTTCTGGTGGCGTTGTTTGATGCGTGGTGGGACTATCCTCTATTCGTTTCCCCTGCCATGGCGTTTTAAAAAAATAATCGGAATGGCGTGCCCGAAGACTAATAGGGTGGCGCTAAGGTAGCGGTTCACACGTCGTGGCCAGCAGCACACACCACTTGCCTGTGTTGCAGTTGTTATGAACCATCGACCACGTGTGCATAGGGCATACGGGCTTCTATATAGGGCGTGGCATGGTTCTACTTCGTTTTTTGGTTCGGTTTTCATAGTCATCCCTAGCCGCCCCCCGACCCCGCCTCCCCTCCAATTGCAAACGCAAACACAGGGTACGTCGAAAAATCGCAGCGTTCGGAAGGCTGCTTCTCTTGTCCCCTTCTTCTCGACGATGAAAGTGCTCGAAGTACTGTGCGGACTATTCCTGCCCTTCGCGGGCTCCCGCGGCAACGTGCGTTTGGCTGCGGCAAATGCCGACCCGACGCTAGAAAACGTTGACCCGATCAGCGACAAGTGCTGGGTTTTCATGCACCTTCAGAAGTGCGGCGGGTCCACGGTGAAAGAGATACTCCACGACAGTTGGGGCCGTCGGTTCTTTATCTACGACTCCGAGCGCTGGAAGCTGGGGGACGACTTCTTGCACACTTTCGGCGAGAAGCTAACAGCGGCCAAACAGTGGAACGTGATGACCGGGGGCTACACCGAGGCGCTAAGACGCTCGAGCGGCGTCGACGAGAAGTGCCAGTGGTTCACCCTCTTTCGACATCCTATCTCGCGCATGGTCTCCGCCTACTACTACTGCAAGGAACTCCCTGGGGACGTCGCCTGCGCGTCGCAGGTTGTGAAGGCCAGAGACGTCGACCTTACCACCTTCGCGAGGCACTGGGGCAACTTCGCGATGAGGCAGTTTGCGCTAAGTCTGGTGCCCGCCGACGAAGTGATGGAGTACTCAAGGACGGAGGCGGCGAGAGAAAAGTTGCCTGCCGAGATCGAGGAGGTCCGGAAGATCCCGGGCTGGTACCTGCTCAAGATGTACCTGGACGACCAGGCGAGCGCGTCTGAGTTCGTGGAGATTGCGGACGTGGCGATGTACGAGATGATGCAGCCGGTGCAAGACGTGCTCCGCGACAGGTACACCGTCGGCATCTTGGAGGAGTTCGACACTACGCTGTCTCTCTTCGACGCCGCGTTGGACATGCCCGAGGTGGACTGGCACAAGCAGTACGAGAGTGCGGGAAATATCAATGTGGACAACGTTTACTCGCAGCAGAAGGCGGCTTCGCTGGTGGAGGCGTGGACCAATTCAGAGATCAAGAAGTACATGCAGCTCGACTTGTTGTTGTACGAGCATGCAGTCGACGTCTTCCACGAGCAAGCACGAGCGTACGGTCTCGAGTAGCCATTGCATCGAAAACGATTTTGTTAGGCCCACGGAAGATTTTGCTGCCGTCAGCGAGGACGTCCGCACGTAGCTCTGATGGCACCGACCACCCTGCGGCTGAAACCAGGCCACACCCCGGAACGGGCGGGTTCGGCGACGCGCGATGCTCCACGCGCGTGTGTCGTGCGCCGCGGCCGCTCTCTTGGTTGTGTCGTTTTTGATTTTTTTAGTTTTCGTGTGTCGTTGTTCTAGTTCGTAGGCACGCTTGCTACAGGCAGTCGTGCGGCATCCCTGTACTTCATCTTGATACGTTTGGTGTGTGTGCGTGTGGGTGAATGGTGTCGACTAGCCGGGCGAGAGAGGGCGCGGGGGGGGGGCGCGGGGGAAGGGGGGGGGGTGCTGCTGCTACGATGCGTGCGTGGCAGCTGTAAAAGGCGGAACATGCCGTTGCCGCGTGTTAATTATTCGTTATATTCATGCCCTGGTGTCACGTCGTCACGGCGTGCCGTCTATTTTGTGGCAGCATTGCTCTTCATTCGGTCGCCATGACAGAGTTATCGGCAGCTGTCAATACTTTGGGTGTTCGTTGCATGCTTATCGGCGTTCGCACCACCCTTGGGTGTTTTTCTTTTTTCGTGTGCCTCTCGCTTTCCCGCCGGTGATCCTTCTGTTTATCGCGGAAATAGCGGTTTGAGACCTGCGAAGTCAGTCACCAGACTGAAAGGGAATGAGAACCAAGCGTTGGCGAGGGTTCGCGATTGGGCGGGTAAAAATAGTTGATTCGTTTTGGCTCCGCCCGCCAGCCAATACCTTATATTCGTCTTGGATAGCTGAGCGTGTTGCCGCTCGAAAATAGTCGTGCACTAAATAAATAGATGGCGTTGAGTTACGTTGCTGCACCCGGAGCCAGGGTGTCAGAGCACCCCGAGCTATGATAGGTCGATGAAAAACGCCGTCATTGTCTGCATGGCGATTGCGCGTAGGCATGGCGGTGCAGAGGGCACGGCTACTGCAGTGTATGTCAGCGCAGCTCAAGGTAGAGACACACATATCTACTCTGTCGTGTGCTGCTGCTGCTGTGTCTCTAGCTTGAGTGCGCTGACTATAGCTCGCAACGGGGTTGTACATTATACATACTAAACTCGCACATTATTAAGAAGAGCGCGTAGCAATAGTGGAGGCACTCTTTGCCGGCATATGTTTTGGTACTGTCTATACGTGCTCGCAGCATCGGCCCGAGGAGGCCTGTACGCCGTATCGGTTATACCTGGTAGGCTTTTTCCGTTTGGGTCGGCGGGGCTGTGTTTGAACGGTGATTATGGGTAGCAAAGTGAGTGTGCTGGGCGTTTAGGCATAGCACGGCGTCGCCCCCTCTCCTGCCGGTATTTTCCCGGTTAGGTTGCGGTGGAAACCGACTTGTCATCACTCTGTTCACACTTCGGGCAGCCCTGGGCCGGATATATTATCATGTGTGCGCGCCGCCATGGCGGCAGGCGCGACCCATGCCGTTGAGGCGAAAATGCAAATAATGCGATCGATCCTGGGTACAGGTAGAAATAAGGCGGTGTTCGATGGTGCCTATGGCGTGTTTCGGATGCTGGTGCCCCAGAGGTTGATGGCTTCCTGCTGTTGTCGGGTTACACAGCCGAATTGTTTCTTCATTGGTCTGATTTTATTTTACAGAAGTTTGATGTTGCGATTTCCGTACGAAAAATTATTAATGGCATACGGCACCTGCATGGTAGTGGTAGAATTATCGGAAGGGTGGTGATATGTCCCAACATACGCTGTTGGACGGCGGGACGGTAGTAGAAGAGGTATAGCTGCGACAATCGTGGAGGTCTCGGCGAGTTTCGTCGGGAAAATCTTTTTTTTTTTCTGCGGGTATCGATCAAGAGAGAAAGGGATTTCGTGCCCGCAGTTTTCTGATTGGTCATTTTTTTTGGATGCAAATTTTGATGGGTTGAAAATCCTTGGTCGGCATTTGTCGTCATCAGGAATCGTGACGTCGTCATACATGGATGGGTGGAGGGGATTATCGAGGGGGTTCGAGCAGGATGCACGCGCTGGGCCCGCGATAACTGCACTTTAATGCCACTTCCTCCATGCCGAGTTGATCGGCAGACCCACCAAATTGACCGCATGGCACCAGGGTAACTATCAATATTGGAACTGCCATCGCCTGATACGATTCCATTCCTTTCCCGATGCCACCCCCTACATTCCCTTTCCGCTGCCACCCCCCCTTCCACCTCCCACCCTCCAGCAGCTCGCCAAGCAACTCTACCGCCCCAATCTACTGCTACAGTACCCCCGGCATTCCCTTGCTGCTGCCCCCCTCCCTGTCAGCTCCCACCCACCCATCAGCTCTCGCCAAGCAGCTCCACCACCCGGATCTAACCACGACTCCTTCAATCCTCTCGCGCTGCCGACTACCTTCTAGCTCCCGCTTCCCAGCAGCTCAACCGCCTCAATCTACTCCCACCCTCTACATTCCCTTCCCACCCCCCCCTTCAGCAGATCAGCCGTCCCAATCTACTCGTGCCCTCTACATTCTCATGCCCGCTGCCACCCCCAGGTTGATGTTTTTCATTAACGCTACAGTGAATTTCCCACTATTCGTCCATTCAGATTGCCGATCGGCCGGAAATAGTTCGCTTTTACTTCCGCCTCTGCATGGTGAGAAGGCCCGTGGTTATATATTTGGTTCGCTCATCGTGCACTGCAGAATCCAGCCGAATTACCAAAAATACGTCATGTATTGCTTTTGAGACAATACATCCCTGGTGTAAGGGTATGAAAAACAAGCAGTCCACGGGCGGCACGTGCCGATATTAGCTACCAAGGCACCCAGTGGAATATATGGCGAAAAATAACTTGTTCACATTAGTTCTTAAGTTTCGGTTGATTCACGATTTCGTGCCACTTCTTTGGCGCAGGCGGCGGCTAGGCTGTTTAAGCTTTTTTATAGCGGTTCGGTTCGGTTCGGTTCGGTTCGATACAAAAACACGGTAGGATAGTAGTTCGCAAGATAAAGGGCCGAACCGAACTTGGCCGAACCGTGCAGGCTTGATATTATTTGGCTGAGACCCGACCCGAACCGTTACGTGCGGAACTAAGCGAATCAGGAATGACTGAAATTGTTGCAACGACGCGAAGGACCAAGGAAATTTCATTGCGACATGCCCAGGTAGCATTGGATTCCATACGCAAATAAACAGGCGAGTACGCCGACGATAACATAATACTCGTAGTGCGTGACAAAGGTTGAAGCGTAAATATTCGACAAGACTTACGTGCAACGCGCAACGGAATATGTACTACACACGCCAACAAGCTTCAAGCAATATTCACTTTGGTCGTATGCCCGGATGCCTGACCGCCCAGCGGTTTGAAGATGTTCTTTATATTCGTTGTATTAGAGCACAGCAGGAGCAGGAGAGAGAGAGAGGAGAGAAGGCCTCGGTGCCCATCCCCCGGGAAATAACTCATCATAACGCATGCGAATATTGTGGAAATCCTCTACAACATATTAAACTGTAATTGCTGGAACGATCCAAACGAACACCCTCCCTGATTCTTTACAGCAGTGACGAAACGGAAAGGATATCCAAGTCGAGCTAGGACCTAAGAACAGCCAACGATAGCCCCGCAGAGGGAAATCCGGACCCCGGGCAAAGCCCCCCCGTATAACACATACATTCCAAACCATTGCAACAGAAACAACGGCCGCATTCCAACGATGGCCATGGCCAGAAATTGAAATGCCAAATGGTGCCCTACTCACCCATCCCTACAAAGTAGCGTGGAGTGGCGACCTGGCAGATTATTCCTTGCATAACTCAAACATGGTACTCATCGTTCAACGCTCA
>JBBMHQ010089663.1:0-10819 GCA_037834295.1 Postelsia palmaeformis | reverse complement strand
AGGTGCAAATCGTACCCTCCCCGTATCGTCATCATATACGCCGGGTACATCCTCTCGCTTTTGTTCCTTTTCTCCAAGTTCTACGTGTCAAGCTACACCAAGAAGCCCACCGGAAGCGGCAACCGCGCCAACGGAGCGAAGAGCTACAAGTCGGCATAGCTTTACCATACTATAGTTGCCTCGGGGGGTTTGGGGGAAAGGGGTTCGTCGCGACGCGTCGTTCGTTCGGCGACGTTGCCTGAGGCAGTCAGTACTAGTCAGTGGTACACACAGACAGGATTCAGCCGTATGTGGTATAATAGTATGTTGGCAAACATTTTGCGACATCAACAAGTGTTTTTTAGACTGTAGGTCACGTGATCAGAAATCTCAAGCGGGGAGGATGGGGGTGGGACAAGCCGCGACCGGCGACAGCGCCCCGAAAAAACTGAAAAGGTCAAGTGGAGTGGTCCGCTGACGTTTCTGGCTGCGTTCGGACGCGTGTCCTCCGCTTACAGTACTTACAGAAACAACTTATGTTTGGGACAATCTTGCGCGGGAGCCGGCGTAGACCGAGTGGTGCCGCTGTCCGTTCAATGCCGCAGTGTTGTTGCGAGGTTGGGCGAGGCGTTTTTCTTGCCTGACCGCGCGTGTAGCCGCTCGCCCTGCCCTGTTGAATGGCTCACAACATGTGACAGAACCTTCGAGACTGGAGGGGACGATATATTCGCCCTCTGATGCAAAGCTGATTTGAGACATGGTATACCCGAAACATCAAGAATTTGGCGAAGGAAGGACACTTGAGAAAATATGGGGTAATTCTTGGCGATCGTGTTTCATTCATCACACATTAAGGTGGGGTGTATTAGTGATCAAATTATTTGTATGAAGAGTTCAACCACACAACCATCACGCAACATGGCGGCGTGTTTAATTTAATCGTCCCTGTTGAGGCTCACCGGAGTGGCAGACCGTTTCGACTGCGCGCCCCCTCTTTGCCTCCCGCGTTGTTTTGATTTTTTCAATGGTTGACTGGCACTTGCTCGTAGCGAAAGATTATTGAAGGGATTACTCGTACTGAAGAAAACCCGAGCGTTCTGGAATGTGACGTTTGGTGAGAGGATAGCACCTCCCGACAATATTTTGGCTTGTGTGGAGTAGTCGGGATCCAGAACACAACGCGGTTGCTGAGATCGCACAGAAGTAAATGATTCCTGATACGCCATCACACTCTTGGCGCATGCACGGAACGACATGCTGTGCAAGCCAGCAGCGGGATGCCAAATAACCCCGCATCGACCTGCTATATAGGCCAGCAGCGACATACCAGGTACATACTACTTTGTGAGCCAGCAGCAATGCCCGGTATACATGCGCAGCCTCAAGGCCGCCAAGTACCTTTTCAGTGCATTACGTTTTCCTTACATTCGTTGAATAAATTAGCTCAGTAGAAAATCTAGAGGTACAGCAATAGAAGGATGTTCTGCCCATCTTGTCGAAAACTAAAGCACGCGTGATACCTGTGGCCTTCTCGGAAGAAAGCAACAAATGCCAACACATGGGGGTGGTTACAGTTGCGCAACGTTTTCCTTGACTGGGGCACAGGGGATTTTCCAAAGATCAACTCCCACTCAACTACGTCGTGAACAATCATCGCCGTTGAAGATAAGGTCAACACGCATGGGGTTTCCTCTCTGAGTGTCTTGACGCCGATCGAATATCAAAACATGACCAAGAGAAGGACGCTTGGAGAACCTAAGCTAAGGTTTCATCAAGTCTCATCCCGCACCTCGCGAACGAGGCGCCCATCTTCTCTACGCTTACAATACGACTTCAGTCCCACCAAACGGTTCCGTCGGCCCGAACGCGGTGGCGGCGGTGGCTCGTCGTTACGCCCTAAAATCACCAGCCAAGAAATCAAGCCGCCTATGTTCACTGCAAATCGGGCTCGGAGCTGCCAAAGCGGCGGCGGCGGTGCGACGGCGCCCCCCTCTTCAGTAGACCCCGCGGCAACCTCCTCCGGCGCTGACGACTTCAAATCGCGGGGAGCCTGCTCACCCACCCCCTCGCTGTTACAGGGCGCCCTCCCCCCCGCTTGCTGCGCTCTGGCGGCGGCAACACCAACATCGCAACTTATTTTCCCATCGCGACCTTGACCTCCCGACGGCGTAATGCTTGCCCCCTCGTGGGGGCGCCGCATTCCTTTGAACCGTTTTTTCTCGTCTTTCGGGCGCTCTCGCTGTATTTCGGGCAGACCGAGGAGATGGGGTTGTGTCACCAGGAGGACCGCACGCCCCGTGCCAGGGCGGACGGCTCTCGCCATCTCGCTTATCACTGCCGGATAGAGCCTCGCGTTGACCCTGGGCGAGCCGCACGACAAACCGAATGGCCTGCGAGGCGCAAACGGTACGAGGCCGCGGGGACGATCGTAAGTCGTGCACACATGTCAAATATCGAGGAAGCTTCCAAGTCACTGTCTCGATTTTTGCGCACGACTGAATACTCTCTGAAAAGTTTGAGCAAAAGGCGACGGTATCAACAGCGGGCGAGATAAATAGCAACGGGTTCACAAATGATGTCAATATAAAAGGTGGAATCCGCTCGGATACCTCCCAGAACAACTGCGCGCGACTTTCTCCGTTTCCTGCATACGGTAGCTCGAGGTCTCTCACATATCCACTACCATAACGTCCACGGTACCATCGCGGAGAGGCAACATTTGAGCGTCCCACGCGCACGCAGCCGCAGCACCCGCCCTTCCCGGCTCAGCATGCAACCGCCTCAACGCCTCCGCGTTCTGCCGCACATGCTCCAGAGCGGTGATGTCCACCTCACCCCCCATTAAGAACGCATCCGGGAACCACCCGGCACCCAAGAATGGGATGGTGCCGACACCACACATGCTGTGGTGCGGGGAAAGGGGGTGGGAGGATCGACAAGGACACACATACTTTTGAAAAGTGAACTAAGGACAAAGGAGTGTGCAAGAATGGGACGCAAAAACAGTTCGCAAGATTGGTATAAAAGTGAGACCCAATCACGATGGCCGGACGGATTTCTCCACCCTTTTTCCTCCAGCAAAAATCAGCCGACTCTATTTCCAAATAGCTTGTCCCCAGAACGTGGCTGAAGCCCCAAAAAGGGAATACGAAGTGCAAGCTTTACGCCGAGGTTACTATCCAGCACCACATAGTAATGGCAGAGTAGCCGGTCGACGACGTATGTACCACAATCAGGGTCAAAGGGAAGAGATGTGCAAAGTGCTCGCTGCTATATTAATACGTACATGAGAGGGGTGTCGCTCACCAGTCTACGACCACGTCACCGACTAAAGGTGCTGCCATTCTCAGCATCACATACGCAGTGCTGGGCCGCAGCGACGACATGCGCAGACCGGTGTCAATGAAGCCCTTGTCTTCTTTCGGAACACGGCCTGGAAAAGCCGGGAGGGACAGCAGTGCTCCGGCTCAGGGTAGGCTCAAGGAAGCAGCGGTGTTCACGACTCGATCCAGCTTCGACAAAATGGTTGATAGCCCACATTAAGGTAACTCCTCACGCCATTACATCTTCCTTCCGAGAAAACTCCAGAAAATTCCCAGGCGGTCGGGATGAGGGATAGGGGTACGGCTACTAATATGTTCAAAGTCAAGTATGCTACAAGCATTTGGTCGAAGCTGGGCCAATGTCTGCGCCAACGTTTAAGGGAGGGCGGCACCGGGTCTCTTAGTTTTATTCCCTCTGCAACAGGTTTGTACAAGACCTAGAAGATATTAAAAGAGGTGCATACATTTTAAATCAGGATTAGTGATAACCATGGACACGGCCTCCACCCCTAGTAACAGCTCTGTTACTATTTATACTGATGTGTTCGCACATTGCCACGGGATATGGCACGACTGGGCACTCGCGGGCTGCACGCAGCTCTGAACCCGCAGGGCACAACCCGAAGCAGCCTCGACGCACCCCTGTGACAGGCGGCACACCGTTCCACACGCTACCCCCGCCCCCTCCCTCACAACTTCCTCAACCCCTCTCCTGACACCAACGCACGCCCCTCCCCCTTGCCGCTGCCGCCGCCACCCACCGCTGCATTCCGCCTCGGGGGCAATCGGGAAGCGGTCATCTCACCATTGGAGCAGCGCTTGGTCCGGTCGCTGTCGAGAGAGAGACCGACGACCACGCTCTTCGCCAAAATGAATGCCGTAACCTCCACATCGTAGTCCTGAAGCAGGCAACATCCGGTAGCCACCAGCCACCAGCCAAGAGACATCAGGCAGCAGACAGCAGAGATAAATGCGAAGGCAACCAGCGGCCCACGGGTGGGAGTCGGCAGAGCGGCACAAATATGGAAAAAGAGATCGACGACCGGACACACCCATTGGTGCGAGCTACGAGTACCAGGTATAACCGAGCGAGGAGGGAGAACCTGCGCGGTGCCGACTGCCCCTTCGGAAGAGCCCGTTCGCAATTCGGAAAAAGACAACAACGCCGCCGACACTCCAACCAAAACATTCCACCTCAAAGAAGGTCAGTTGTCGCTCGCCTACCGCGAGCGAGGGCCGGGGGTCACAGACCCCACTGTTGCACCTACACAGCTCCTTCGAACTACGTACAGTGAAGTGCCCTCCTGCATGTTCAACCACATGTTGTAGGGGCAAACCCACCCGGAACCCCTTATCGCACCTTAAGGTCTACGCTCCACCCTGGATTCACCAACGAGACCGCCTCGCCAAGTCTCGGAGACGCCGCGACGGAGTTGAAAGGATGCCGCCCGTCACGCACAATCGACGCCCGAAATTTGAGTGTTTCTAGATTGGGCCCGTCGGTAGACGCGTCGTCGCGTCCCTTCTCTGGCCTATCTTGCGCGGCCGCTCGCGCTTCGGCGTCGGCCCCGTTCGCGCCCATGCTCGTTGGCGACGCGTCCGTGCCCAACGCCTGGAACTGCTTCCACAAGTTTAGAGCGCCCGGCCACAAGGCTGACTCGGCTACAAGCGACTCCACACGAGCAATCGCGGCTGCTGACGGGCTCAGGTCCTGGGGGTCTGCGGACGAGGCCTCGCACGGGTCGGGCGAGACAACCTTTACGTCCCCTTCCTGCCGAGACGTTGAGGTCTCCGGCGCCGTGGGGAGCACGATGTCTAGGCTAGTGGCGTGCGCGACCAGTGCAAAAAAAGCCTTTCGTCGTCCAGGCCGAGGGAAGAAGGCAGACGCCGAAATACGAAGACGACGTGCCCGGTGCGAGTAGTTCAACAGACAGCGAAACGAGGTCATAAGTGCGATGGAGAGAGCGATGTGCGGCCACGTGCTAGCCATGAGTATCGAACATCACCAAAGTGCCTATAGGGGTGACGGTAGATGTGTATATGTGCATGCATGGTTCTGCAGTGCGTGGTGCTGCAAGTGCGTTTCGGGCGCGCCTTGGTGCCCTGTGCTCACCTTACACATCCACGGCGGCAGCATCCCATCCTGATTTCGTGCTGTACCGGTGGTGGTTCTACAAAGAGGTGGCAGACATAATGCAGTTGTAGAGGTTGCAAATGACATCTCAACGGGTATGTCGCATCGTACCTGCACGCACCGAAGGTTATTCAGCACCGCCGGGGGTGCATCAGTAGCCAACAGCAGCTTGCCGCAACCCGCCTGGCCATTGTGCACACCTTCGACCAGGTCTCGTGATCCTTATTGCATCCGTCACATTTAAGTATGGTGTGCGGCATACGACGAAAGTGGAGCACGAAGCACAAGCATCATCAGGACAGGCGTGGGGAAGCTCAAAGTGCCTCGCCCTCTCGCAGGGCTTCCAGTTGCTATCAGATGCTCAGTACCCCAGGCGTGTAAATTTACAAACAAGTACAGCTATTTTAGTAGGTCTGGCAGAACCGGCACGGGGCGGTCGAAACACATATCTGGTACCTGGTACCGGTATACTTGAGGCAGCTACTTGTTGTACGCGCGAACACTCTATAACTTGGAGCAGGCTTCATCGACTCTGCTATCTGTCGCTTGGATGCTCACGTCACACGTAACAGAAGTAGCAGTAACCCGGCATCTTCCCACTTGCCATACCTTGACAATCTTCCTGGAAGACTTGAACTGTAACTTTCCGCCCGTACGCCGCGAAGTGGCGCTCCACCTCCGCCTTCACGACCGCTTGCAAGCCACCAACACATAAAAGCAGGTACCTTTTCGCACGAGTCGGACGCAATCATCTGAATTAATCCACACATTAGGACACGTTGACTTCTCGAATCAGAACAAGGGGGGCACTTCATGCCGTGCGTGGTCGAGGGTCGAGGGGTGGAAATTAAAATCAGATCAACACATGAGGAGAGAGCATATATAATTACAGATAATTTGAAGCGACGACGACACAATATTGAGCACACATATACTCTCACCAATCTTGTTCAAGATTGTCAATCTGTCCATCTCTGTCTTGAGCTGGCGGTAGTGAACTCTGTGCATCCCTTATCATGGCTAGTTGGCACTTGGTATCAGCAGTCAAGCTTGGGACAAGAGGGCATGGGCCAAGCGAGCGTGGACAGCAACTTTTTGCTGGCTTTCTGCCTGAAGAGAAGTCTGGTGAATCCCTACGTAAAAACGCCTATATACCTCTATACACCCTTTAATTCGTGGACACGGGCACCAGCCATCACAGGTTGGCTCATCGTCTTCGGCAGGCGCCATAGCTCATATCAAGCATGGTGAGTGTCTCTCTATGCCTGCTTGATTCTTAATATGTGTCGTGTAGAGCCCAGCAAAGCGGCGCGTCGCCTCTCGACTGGAGCTTTCGGGGCGCAGGCAATCTGGGCCAGCGATCAGATGCACCGCCGGTGGAGGGGGAGCTATAGGGCATGGACAGTTGTTTGACAAGCTCATCGATCGCGGGGTACAGCACCCACAGGATGGCAGGAAGGCCTCAGTGACTGTGGCAAGCTTGTTTTGTGGTTCTACGCCCGAGGTGTCAAGGGAGTGAAGAGTCTCGGTCGTGTAAAAAGTACCCGACGCTAGCTAAAGTACCCACCGAAGCCAAAAGGCATCGTATGGTACCCACACGGCTACGATAGCATCCTCAGCGTTCGAGACGAAACTGTGTGGCGTTGGTTTGTGTCAGGGAGTGGGTGACAGTGCCAGCACCACGTGCAGGATTTTCCGAAAGTAAATCCTTGGCACGCCTCAGTCGTGTTGGTCAAATGCGTGGGGTCATGCTGTCGAAGTGTTCGGTCGTCGTGCTGTGACGCTGTTTTTGTAGTGTTCGTATTGCCTGACAGACAAAAGCAATATGCCACCAGGTACGAGTCTCCATCGTCGTTCAACCCGGTTGCTGTCCTGTTTTGGGCGTCTTTGGCTCGATGTGAGGACTCTAAGATCAGAAAAGCGAGAAGCGTGCACCATCACCCTCTGTATCGGGGTATATGCACCCTTGTGATGAGAGGTGAACTTTGTGATGAGAGGTGAACTTTGCGATGAGAGGTGAAGAGATAAAAATAACTCTCGACTAGTATTCTGTAGTCGTTGCCGACAGTAGGTCAACCGTATCAACTTCGTCTATGGTTTTGTCTGCCGACTCGAGTCGGCTAGCCCCCACATTACGGTGTACCTGTGGTACCTGGTACGATCAACAATCGTGAGGTCGGGTGTCACTGGGCGTTGCCGATTGATGATACTTTTAGCCAACTTTCTGGCAACACAGCTACTTTGTCAATGAGTCTGTGTAGGCGGCACGTGAGGTGATTTGAGCAAAGCGTCTTGACAGGCACGTTTATTTGGTTTCGGGTATGGTTGAGTACACCGGTACATCAGTATTCATTGCGGGCGTCATGGCTACACCCATGTTGGGGGTGTACAGCATGGGCCACCTGTGAGCTTGGAAGTCAAGCTACGGCATTATCTCTCGCTCTTGGCGTTCGCATAGACGTACGATGACGCCATATCATACCTGTTGCCAGTCTGATGCGTGTTTCTGTTTCGATTTTCCTTGGCGGAGGAAACAACGGTCGAAGTACATTAGGATCGATACCGTTTCGTGGTATACACTAGTCGTGGTGTGTTTTTTCGCCATGTCTAAGTGAAAGTAAGATGCGGCTTTCTAATCACATTCGGCTGTGACAACAAGAGCTTTGACTGCAGAGGCTCTTTTAGTAGTACTAGGTTTTCAGTCAAAACTATTCATGAAAAAATAGTTGTTTTTTTTGGCAGAGATGCAACAACCCAAGCTACCACCCCCTCCCCCCTTGACAATGTCTCCAACCGCACCCCAATCCGCGTGTTGCCTGATATCCGGCACGTCTGGCTGACGAACGAACTTCTGATGGCATAATGTACAGGCGGACAAGAAGACCAAGGAGGAGAAGGTTGAGGAGAGGGTCACTCTTGGCCCCAAGGTGGCGGAGGGGGAGAATGTGTTCGGCGTCGCGCACATCTTCGCCTCGTTCAACGACACATTCGTTGTGAGAACAACATTCATACCTGTCACATTTGTGGTGGATCTCTGTACAGTAGTGCTGTTCAAGATCAAGCGGAGAACCTGACGGAGTCATAAACACAACCAAGCCTTTGCCTGGTATTGCTGGACTTCATTGGTATCTATCCAGAAGCAAGAAGAGACAATTCGTACGTAGCACGTTTATCCAGGCTTTGGTAAAGGGTGGTCGCCGTACCAGAGACGTGGTATACGTTCTGCTGCATTAAAGTTCTCAGTTGGGAACCAAGCAAGTAAATAACGCCTTTGTAAAACATTGCTTGAACGGTAGCTGCAGCTCTGAAGAGGGTATATACGTGCTGCGTACTCGCATGTGTTGACAGGCTGGTGGTCTGTCATGCCAGTCCGTCGGAGGTTGAAGCATCAATCAAGGGTAGGCAAGGTTCCCGATGGAGAGCAAAACTGGGCAAATAGTAGAATCCCTACAGTACTACGACTGTGCCGCCGATGGGATGTATTCGATATTTGATGTGCTCTTGAAACGCAGAAAGCGTGTAACATTTGTTCGTTTGATTGACAAACCTCATCGGGAGTTCATTTGTTTTACTTTGGGAGTTCCCAATATATTTATCTGGCCTATTACCTCTTCGACGGCAGGCAATGTTGGATGAACAACGCGCGAAAGCTTGTTGATCCTGGATGAACAATTTTCTCCTATCACTAGAGTAATTGATAATCAGCCAATTCACTTTGTGACACCCCTAATCCCGTTAATTTCGCTCGTCTCATCGCCTACTTCTTGTGTACAGCACATCACCGACCTTTCCGGGAGGGAGACCATGGTCCGCGTTACGGGCGGCATGAAGGTCAAGGCTGACCGCGATGAGGCGTCGCCCTACGCGGCTATGCTTGCCGCCCAGGACGTTGCTGCCCGCTGCAAGGTAAGCGAGAAAAAGACTTCGAGAGATGGGGTATTGTGTGCCCGCCTCAGCTCCACCCGTTCTACGTGCTGTGTTTGCGAGCGTTTGTTGTTACCTGGCATGGAAAAATCACTAGTTTTGCGTATTTCGCCTGCAAGGCACGTGCACAGCGACATGAACTCTTGATGACTCGGCAAGCTGTTTCGCGTCGAAGCCACGTGGCAGTTTCGCGAAAGAAGCAGGCAGCTGGTGGAGCATTCAACCATCGATGGCTGCAGCGATCTCTCTTACGCCTCGCACACCCACGGGTGTACCCTGCAGCTGCTGCTGTTCATTACGGATGGATACAAGTGGAACGCACCCACGGCGGCTATTCCGATTGGCGGACGTCTCCGAGACTGTTCGCGGTCACGTTCAATGCTATCCGTGGTCGGCCGAGTCAAACATAACTATTTGCGTTGGTGTGCAGAGGAGAGGTTATGATGATCCGGCCAAAATGTTATTTCGGAGCGCTTGCTGAAGTCGTATAATACTTGGGAGCGCAGATGTGACGGGGTTTTTCAAGTTGTGTGTACCCTGTGATGCACAACGACCAAGTTCAGCGCCCGCGACGCGTAACACGTATAGCCCCATGTCCTCACCTGTTCCGCCCCACAGAGAAAGGCGCCCCACGCTCGAATTGCACTGGCATTTCCTGTACGAGGCAGAGCTAAACCTGTGTTCTGCTACTCGATCCGCTTTGTACTTTGCACTTCAGGAGCTGGGCATCACCGCCCTGCACATCAAGATGCGTGCCACCGGCGGAAACAAGACGAAGACCCCCGGCCCGGGCGCACAGTCCGCTCTCCGCGCCCTCGCTCGTGCGGGCATGAAGGTGACTGATGCTTCTGGCTTCCAATGGTTTCATCGCATTGTTGTTTTGCTAGATACTAGGTAGTCAATAGTTTTCCAGGGGGTTCGTTCTTGGCTTGCTGTGCGCGTCATGCGTCATCACGTACCGGATATACAGCTGTCAACGTGCGGCTATTGGTTTTATTTTGTTTTGCCGTTCTTGTATTTTACACTTTTAGACGATGGTACTCAGACGAGTTCTATGTTGTAGTACTTTCAAGTAGACCCAAAGACATCACGCTGGACTTGGCTCAAGCCGACGGGAACAAGTAAATCTTCAGTGTATGGAAGTGGCGGGTTGAAAGTATCAAAGAGCAGGGACACACGGAACAGGACAAACCTTGAAACACGTTGTCGTTGATGTTGTCTCTCGTTTTTGTTTCAAGCACCGTGTAAAACTATCAAAAAGAGGGGGGGACAGACAGACCCAAGACGCACACTCGTTGCTTTTCAGTTGTGTGCTGCGAGAATTCTGCAACCAACAGACCTACGCCTTTTTACTGACGCCCGAAACCCCCCACTGTCCCCTCCGTGGCACCACTGTCCCCTCTACCTGCGGCCGCTTTTCGTTTTCAATTCAGATCGGCCGCATCGAAGACGTCACCCC
>JBBMHQ010089641.1:0-10819 GCA_037834295.1 Postelsia palmaeformis | reverse complement strand
ATAGTTAACAGGACCAAATATTGTTACTATAAATACGGAAATATATAGGTTTTTGTATAGACCGTAGGTCCTATTGACTATATTCCTCCGTAATAACAATATTTCGGTCCTATTTGCTATGGCCCCCCATAATAGGCTGGTGTTCAGGCTGCCGCTGTTCAGGCTCCTGTTGAGGAAATTTGCTGACCAGAAAGCCGCTGAGCAGACCACTCTTAGCGGGCTGTTGAGGCTGTCGTTCAGCCTACATTCAGCCGACTGTTCAGGAAACCACTGCCCAGGCTACCACTATCCAGCCTACGTCTAGGAATGGATGTACGCTGCGTGCTTGGAACCGCAACGTACATACACGAAGCACGCCTTAGAGGAGAGAGCGGTGCTCGTCGCCCTCAGTTTGACGTACAGCCTGTTGTCCAGGCTACTGCCCTGTATGCTGTTCACCCGTATGTCTTGGTTGCAGTCCAAGTGTTGGTCCAGCTTGCTGTGGGGAAGGGCTGTATCTAGCAGCGAAGTTCTTATAACACACGCAGGCTGCTAACTGTGACTGTAACAGATGGGTGGTACGATAGGAGTACCACGTATTGGCTAAACTGTCTCTTGGGACTGAAAGGGTTTCTCAATCAAGGCATTACTCAACGAGAAATGCCTTATCGTTTCTGTTCACGATATGTTTCGTGTCATGCCTAGACCGTGGAGTAGAAACATCGGGAGAAACGTCCACTTTTCCCACAGAGCCGTGGTTGGGGCGACGCATAGAGCTCCTCAAGCGATGAGCCTCAGAGACAAAATGCAAGTGCGTCACACACACGTTTAGTTCGTCTGTAGTTGCTATCTCTTTCAATCCGTATCCTTCCGCTTATCAACTTGACCATAGCCCACAGTTTGAGTGCAGGATCTCAAAAGAGCCAGCATACTGACGTGAAAGCGTGCTAGTATCATTTGCCTCCCTCGTGAAAACCGCTCTCTGGTCATAGAGGGCTCCGACGATGGGCGTGAGACACCCGCGATGGTACTGGGCTTCGTTTCGTGGGTACAAGTGTCGACCAGCCCTTTGATATCGACCATCTCAAAGCAGATGTCCAGCAGTGTTGACCGGACCATACAAGATGTTCCGCATAGTGTCGACCGGGCCACATCAAACGTCCAGTAGTGTCGACCAAACCGTAGTTTACGTCTTGCAGCAGCTACCAGGCCTTGTCAGATATCCCGCAGTGTGTCGATCAGCCAATAACAATTGCCTCACAGCTTTGGTCAGCCCTTGATAGATTTCCCGCAGTGAGGACGAGTTTGTGGAAATTATCCCGCACATAAGGATGCCTTCACCCTCAAAACGTTCACCCCAAGTCGTCTTTGCTCATGGCTCTCTGAGCTGTACGTCAAACTTGCAGAAATGCTTTTGGAGAACTCTACGCTGGTTCGACGAAAGGATTCATGGACCGCGCTAACTCTTAGCTCGGCATCTTCATTCCGAGGAACGTTCCACACCTCGCACAGATCGTCGATTCTCACAGTCCTTTATCTAGATCTTTGTGCATCGAAGGGCTCGTCTCCATCTTTGATATTATCTATCTCATGTATCTGGGTGGGACCCGTAAAATGGGCATGATCTGGCTGATGTGTTTCTCTGGGTTGAATCCGTATTGTGCACATCATGCACAACCTCTGCCACCAGCAGGTGAGGACCTGGACGATCTAGATAATTATTTGTACCAGGTATGATCGATATGTCATTTGTACCGAGATATGACAAGGTTGCTGTTTGTTGTCAGTCTAACCCGTCGTAGCTCCTTACACTTTCGTTTCATTGATTTTACCGACCAGGTATGGAAGCAAGGGCTAGGGTGAGGGTTCGAGGGTCTCCAGCTGTAAATGTGATGAGCGCTGCGGTAGGTCCTCCGCTACGTGCAGGAGCGGCCTGCACAAGACCTTGTGCGGGGCGTGTGTCGTCATTTTCAACCTTGAACGTCGACCCAGACCAACCCGACCCCAGGCCCCACCCTAACCCTGGCCCTAGCCTAACCCTTTCTGGGGCTCGAGGTCGGCAGGGGCAGTCACGCGGCCCCGCCGTGTGTGTTTGGTTGCGTTTTTTCCAAAACACGACGGGGTGGCCGAAAGACCCCCGTTGACCGGCGAAACCCGCATCGAAAGACCCCCGTTGATCGGCGAAACTCGCATCCTGCACAAAGGTTTGTGCAGGCCGCTCCTGCACATAGGGAGAGTCCTGTAGTAGGGGTGCACCTCATATTCCTTCGAGGCTTTTCCCGCTTGAGGGGCTCTACGATCTGACCCTGAAGGAAAGGCAGCATCAAAACCCGATGAAGCTTCCCAGATTAAGCTTCCCATAACCTCTGCCCGGTACGTAAGATTTTCGAGAGATGAAAACAAAACGGTCCACTCTTGTTTTTAGTTTCAGCGGTATTGAGTACTTTTCTCGGTTGGAGACCCCGCCAGAAAGCCTTTATCTTGAAGACTCAGGCGGGTCTGACCCGCGGGTCAGCAGAAAACGCCTCGCGTGTCGACATGGATCGACACACATGATCCGTTACGTCACGGGCCACGCCCCAACTCGACCCCAACAGACGCGAGGAAGGTTTTAGATTTTTTCGAAACTTGACAGGAGACGCGCAAACCTGTCACTGCCTGTACTATATTTCACCCACGGGTCATCATGCCCCGACCCGACCCGTGATATTTTTCAGATATCCGAACCTGACCCAAGACTCGCAAACTTGTCACGGCCTGTACTTCATCTCACCCGGGTCATGCTCCCGAGACGACCCGCGTGAGAATGTTTAGGTTTTCAAACCTGAACTGAGGCGAGACACCTGAAGTTGTCGCGCCCCCCTTGACGTTTTTGGCGCCAGGTGCATACAAGAGGTGGTATGGGAGGGAGGAGGCAACCTGCTGGGTCGAGGGGCCAGGCTTTATCTGGACAGTGATTTTGGAGATAAAGGCTGCAGTTTCGGCGTCCACGCCAACACCGGGATGTACTACCCTTGCCAGAGCACTTGGCGTATATTTAATCTTCAATCTTCAGGTGCGACCGGGGGGGGGCACCAACGAGCGATACACGTTGGGAGAGGAGGAGGGAGGGCGGACGTACTCAATGTCATGTATGGCCGTATTCGTATGCACATAGACCCTCGAATTCCTGAAGTGCCGGGACGGAGCACGTCGGGTTTTCACCGATCAGGCAGACGTCGCTAGCACCAGGAGCGTAGCGCCGTGAGGTGTTCGGCGGGTCGCATGAAGGATGAGTTGCTATCTGCTAAGAACTGTTTGCGAGACGCATTTTCTTGCATATGGGTGACAACCTCGAACTTTTGACTCAAGTGAGGTGGGGGGATGGAGAGAGAGACAGGAGATAAGAGGGGTAAAAAGAGGGAGACAGCGAAAGAGGGTTAGGGGGTGGGGGCAGAGATAGATATCAGTGGAGGGATATTAAATACTATGACAAAAAACATACTAAGTATGAGAGCATGGCACTAAATCGGCGGGTTTTGCGATACTTTCACCCACGTACTTGTGATAGCGTACACTGTGTGCTCATAAGCGCAAACGGCTCTTGCTATGCGCGGCGCGGAGCTGCCCGCTTGATAGCAGTCTATTCCTTCTTACTGCATCCGAGAGAAACAGCGGACACAGCTTCGACATACGAACCCCCCGCAGATGGGTTTGTGCGCACACCTGAAGTCCCGCCGCTGTTGCCATGTGGTGCTGTGCTGACAACATAGCGCAGCCATGCGAGTGTTCCTTCTCGCGTTACGTACGAGAGGCAGCGGCAGGCCAAAAACAACGACCGCTGCTACATGGGTCGACTTGCACACGCGTTGCACTGTGATCTGTGTTCCCACGGACTTTGTTGGTTGTTCCGCTATGTGGGGATGATGCCTTACCCTTACCGACGGTTACAACGTGGCACACCGACCGTTCCATATGTCGGATGGATCATTATTCGAATCATCTGGAGCCCATCTCGCCGTCGTGAAATTCCGTGCAGGACCTGTGGAGTAGGCCTCCAACGAACGAGCCCGATAGTGGAGCGGCAGCGAGCCAAAAACTTCCCTCTATTCCCACATTCGTTTATTCATCTCGTCGTTTACTGTAGGAGTACATAGGTTTGGCAACAACACACGCATGAAGGCTCTCTTGGAGTCACCGCCTTCCGTTTGAAGACTAAGTCGACAGGAGCGGGAACCCTCTTGCAAGGGAAACAGAGCCGACAGTGACACGGCAGTGCAACCGAACGTTCCCTTTATTTCCAATCCTCTCATTGTCTTTGTGTTTCGTGCGTACGTATGTTTTGGCAACAAACATACACTTACGGTTTTGGTGTCGTAGCCCCCCCCCTCCACCGACCTTTCCCCCCCCTTCTGTTTGTTCAGACGAGTTTGTGTACGAGGTCGCTGTGAAATCGTGCAAGGGACACCAGCCGTCCACGGTCCTCGCTTCATTTTGTTCTGTGTCTCAGTGCAACAATTCGACAGGGGACGTCGTTTCCTTCAGCCTGGCCTCCAGCCGAGGCAGCGGCGCCCGAAACAAGGGGGGGGGGGGGGTGGACGACAACCAGAGTGTCTGCGGGGTTCAACCCCGTGGCTTCACAACTGGGCAACGAAGGCGGTGATAGCTCCTGGTGAGCAATAGGCGGCGGCGGCGGCGGTGCACGTGGTGTGCACAGGTTTTCACCTTGGCCCGGCTTTCCACCTAACGGTTGAAATACACTTGGATGTTCAGCACCTATCACCTAAACTCTCACCGCCCTTGAGGGAAATTTCCTCATATATTTTATTGGGGGTGGGCTATCAACAATTTTTGCCAAGCGGGGCTGCAGTTTGCACTCGCGAGTGACTATTAATAGTGTAGGATAATGGACGGTGTTCGAGGCGTTCTACGATAGGCGCTCACCCAAAACAAATCTGAGGCCCCTCACTTAAGGAGCTCCATACCTCACGCGAAAACTGAATTCAGCGATCAGAGTGTATCCCAATGGATAATCCCATGACCCAATTATTCGAAAACGTCATATACCTCAACAAGATTCTTCCGACGATTTTGGTTCAAGCAGCCCCGTCATTCAGGAACCATTTCCGCGGAAATGGGCCACCTGTATCGGACAACGCGTCGTTCGAGTTCGGTCCGATGCGGATGAACGAAGCGAAAACCTCTGTCCCAGTTTTGATGGTTGGATGCACCGAAAAAAGCGTTCGCTCGTCAAGGGTCTGAATCTGAAACACGGGGGCACGGCAGAAGGCGGAGGAGAGGAGGGACTATTACGGGGCACATACTGTATTAATAGTAAATAGGACTTATGGTACACACGAAAAAACTTTACTTTTACCTATTTTTACTAACAATGCTTGGTCCTATTTACTATGGTCCCCGGAAAAAAACACTTTTGGGGCCACGACACTCGAACCTACGGTATTTTGACGATCATATCGAAACTTCGCTGCGGTTATCCAACACTCATCGGGTCTCGGAGCCGCGCAACCGGGACGGCAGTGACAGATAGCTCCTGTTTAAGAGCGAGCCGTGGTGAGGAAAGAGAGGGTGCTTTTGAGCCCAGATTTTTTCCCGTACGCAACAAGGACAGATTCGCGATTCACGGATAGATCATCTCGATCATGCACTCATAGGATCCTAGCCTGCAGTCTTGAGGTGTTGTGTGCTGGGGTCTGTATCGTTGTACAGACCTAACGTAGGAGGAAACATGTCTTATTTGCTGGGGGCCATATTGAACAGGGCCTACGGTACACACGAAAACCTTTATATTTCGCTATTTTTACTTTTTTATAACAATATTTGGTCCTACTTACTATGGTCCACCGTAATAGATCGCGCAGATTGCACGACTATCACCCGGCAACATGCGGTATGCCACACTGTAGGCCCGGAATGCATCTACCCTCAAAGATCTAGGACATGAACTGTCGGCATGTTCTGTAGACCCTCTGTCGAATATAAGTTGAAGATTCCGACGAGAAGGGGGGTCCTCACGCGAGAGACCTGAGGAACAGGAGAGACATACCACCGTAGAGGGGTTGGTTCAGGGCCCAGAATATTCCGGCCGGAAGGTTCGGACGCAAGATCCGGACATGATATTCGAACAGAATATCCAGAGGATTCAGAAAAAAGATGCGGACACAACGTTCAGATGAAAGATGCGAACAGAGAGATTCGGGCCAAACAATTTTTCAGACTTGACGTTCAGACAGAACGTTTCAGACATAACATTCGGACCGAGAGGGATCCTGACGCGAGGAATCCCATGGGAGAGGGATATACCTCCTCCCTTTCGCAGTACGGCAGGTAGTTAAGCTACGAGCGGTAGCGGTGAACCTGAAGTTTCTGAATCTTCTCAAACTGGAGGACCTTCATTGGGTGAAAAAATGGATTTTGCGACAATTCTCGGGCGTGTGGTCGTGTCGGGGGAGAAGGAAAAGAGCTGCTTCTACTCTACCTTCTCCGGCGATACCCCTTGACATTTTAGGGCGGGAGCTCAGAAGGTGCAGGCGTTAACTACGTGCGCCTTGAGCTCTCACCTGTGTCGGGGCGCGCACTACGGCTACGATAGGGTGTGCCTTACAGCACCTTACTGAGCTAAACTGTCACTGGGACTGACGGAGCCTGTCAACTGAAGAAGCCCCTGACGAGGCATGCCTTAGTGTTGCCCAATGTCTTCCTCTAGAAACATCAACAGCCAGGATGCCTCCGGGTGGAGATGATACCGTTTTCCCCATGTACCCATCTCCCACGCCGACGGGGGGGTACGCCCTCAATTCCCTCGTGATTGGCGTTCTCTCCATCTCCCCTCCCGCGTTGACGTCCGCCACGAAGAAAGCCGGAAGATAGTAGTAAGCGCGGTGTTGCCTCCTTTCGATACAGCGTTGCCACGGACTTTGGCTGGGTGCCATCCGCGCCCGCCTCTTGAGGCCGTGGAGTTGTTCATGTATCCATCAAAGGTCAAGTTTTAGGTGAGTTGTGGAGCTCCAAAACGAGCAAGGAGCCCAAGAAAATTGCACGTGAACCCACCCCAGCATGTTTTGTCGGTTCGAATGCGCAGTCATGACCATTATTCTCCCCGGAGGCACATGAGGGTGTCTGACATTAGACATACCGGGCACCGAGTACCTTGGCGGAGCGGAAAGGGACACAACGCAGCTGCAGCTGTGACATCCAATTTTGTTTCAGGAGCATTCGGCCCGAACTCGCTTGTGCAAAGTTCGCCGGCGATAGTTCGATCGCGCGTGCCACGGGGTGTGCCTGGAGAGCGGAGAGGGGGCGGGACGTGTGTCATGTGTCCATTTTGTGAGGGTACTTTATCGCGGCACTCCGTTGTTACCTCGCAGGTGTGCTGACGAGATTTGGTTTAACGGGTACCGGCTGCTGAGCACCAACCTCTCGCCTCTAGAGCATTTGCTGGAAGCGGGGGAACAGCGGTACTTCTTCAACCTCCAGCTTCGTGGTGAGCGTGCGCGAGTACACAAAACATTTTTTGTTTTTGTTTTTGTTTTTGTGTGTCTTCAGTGAACCGTGTTTATCACACCTTGGATAACTACCAGTAGGTATACTAGCAGCAAGTTGACTCCCGGCTAGAACGGGGGTCCATAGTAAATAGTAAAGAGGACCAACTACTGTTGGTAAAAAATTGCGAAATAGATACCTGGTATGTTTTTTGTGTGTACCGTAGTTCCCAACTAATATGGTCCCCTGTAATAGCGTCGCTGGCATCTCGGTCGAACAGACTGGAGACAAAGCAAGCTCATTGCCCCGCGGTACTTTTCCAGCCTCCACCTTCGTGATGAGAGCGGGTACACAAGCGCATGTGGATCACCTCTGAGAGATCACGACCTGCTGTAAGCCAGTGATCATGGTATCGGTGTCATCTACACGACAGTTCCGCACTCGCCGCTGCTGTGAGGCGTTGTTTTTCAGGATCGGCGTAGCACAAGCTTCAACACAGGAAACGCCTGCTAGACCTCTAGGTCTTGCAGGCTTTACCCTCCCACCCGGTAGCACGATGAGCATGTAAAGCATGCCTGATACAGATCAGGAGTGTATCAATCTATTTGTCCATGTATGTATCTATCTATCAATCAATCAATCAATCAAACAATCTATCAATCTATCTATCCGTCTATTTATTTATTTATCTATCTATCAATCAGACTATTTATCTGTCTATCTTTCTGTCTATCTATCTATCTATCTATCTATCTATCTATCTATCTATCTATCTATCTATATATCTATCTATCTATCTATCTATCTATCTATCTATCTATTTGTCTATCTATCTATCTGCCTGCCCTCAGGAATATAGATCACCAAGTGGAGTATTCGATGACCTGTAGACGATCTTCCCGAGGCATGAAGCAGCTTGGTGTGATACGTAGACCCGTGCCAAGATAGCGGTAGTAGCACTGTGCGTGTTGTCTTCTCACGTTAAATAAAGCGTCCCTTCTACCCTGCTTCACCACTTCATCCATGCATCTACAAGTTTGCTGTGCCTCGTGGGCCACTGGGGTATTCTTTCCTTTTTGTGTTTAAACCCAGCAGCGGGAGTAAGCGCAATTAGACGCGAGTCGGCGATTGAATGTCTTCCCGCGACAAGCATGCCGGACGCGAACCGTGAGTGAGGAAGAGGGAAGGAGAGCCTGCTATGTGACCCCGAATCCGAGTCACGACTATAATAATAGGGGGGAGAGACAGAAGAGAAGGGTTAGTGGGAAGCAAATAAGGAAATAAGATGGAAAGATATCGTGGGTAAGAGGTGTACGTACATACAACTCTCGAAGCGAGGGAGGAGCCTCAATTAATCAATGTTCCCGCATGGTTCCAACCATCGGCGGCATCACGGCCACGACCCACGTGTACATTGACGTACAGCAGTGGATATCTTTTTTCTTGCGCTTTGTACAACTGCTTCGCTATGGACAGCGGGCAGCTTTCGATCGCGGTGTGGACTAAATATCCCCCCGTGGCGTGGGAAAGTGCTGTCACGGAGGGCCATAGTTAATAGGACCAAATATTGTTGCTAAAAAAAGGTAAATATATCGGTTTTTGTGTGTGCCGCAGGTCCTATTAACTATGGCCCCCGGTAACAGCTGCGAGATTGCGTCCCGTTCGAGGCCACCTTGCAGGTCCATTGACCAACGAACCATGGCGGCAATGTTTGAGCTGGTATCCGAGGGACCCGACCCCCCTCCCCTCCCGACGCCCGATCGTTTGCGAAAAGAGCATTGCCCAGAAAGGCTGTGAATTACAGCCGATTTATCTGAATTGTACTCGTATGATTTTCAATGGACGTGATAAGCGCTTGAGGGGGATGATCGTTTTTTCGTTTTTTTTCTTCAAAGACTGTATTTCACCTGCTATAGGTTTCCGCCACCAGCGGTGTGTGTGAGGCGTGTGCTCATGTAGCACATGGCCGTAGCAATATGGCCATATACCCTCGAATCCCTACAATGCCTGGATGGAGGACGTCGGGTTTTCATAGATCAGGCAGACATTGCTTGTACCCAGCGAAACGTGAGGTGTGGGGGCGAGTCGCATGAAGGTTGGGTTGCATCCTGTACTAAGAACCGCTTATTATGAGGCGGACTTTCTTGCACATCGTTGACAGCGTTGAATGTCGAAGGGGTGGATATAGGCCCGGTCCCCCCCCCCCCCGCCGACCTCGCTTGTTCGAATTATTTAAAATTCAAACCACCCGACCGCTCTTCGTAAAAATCGATTCTCAAGCGACCTTGCCCGAATCGATTTGAAGCTTGTTGGTCAGCCCGATTCACAGCCCTTATCCTCACACGGGTATGCGTCCCCCTTCACGCCCCCCCTCCCCTCTCCACCTCCTGCCCCTCCCCCCCTCCCCTCTCACTCGCTTGCTCGTAGGTCTGGGCATGCCTTTAAACGAAATATCCGCTCGAGGCACAGGTACGATGTCTATACACACAGGCAGACGCGCACGGCGATGAGAGTGATACAGGCGTTCTACGATAGAGGTTCACCCTGCATTCTCTGAGGCTCTCCTCACTTGACCCCACCCGAAAACTGCCTCCAGCAAAAAAAAACATGCATCCCGATGAATAGTCCGACGATCCGAGTATGCTACAGGGGAACGTCGTTTCTCGAAACAAGATTGGCATTTCGACGATTCACGGTTGAGATACCCCGTCATCCAGAAAATATTTTAGCGGAGATGGGCTACTTTTATCGTTGGACGCGTTGACAGCAACGCTTTGTCCAGGACATGCAAACGTTGTGGCAAGGACGCCCCTGGACCCTGGACTGAGGAGACACCAATTGTGTTTTGTTTTTCTACATCTTGTACTCTTTCTGCACCATGCGTGCTACGGTCGCACGATTGATGATGACGATGATGATGATGATGATTGTGATGGTATCGATGGTGATGACGCTTAGCAAAGCCTTCGAGGGCAAAAACTGCGGCCCCGTTTCGGGTTTCGGGGAAAAAAGTGCCTAATACATGGAGCGGTTTCATCCTCCATATCGGGACTTCAGTGGATTCAACGACCTAGAGTGGTGAATGCGGCTCTATATGTCATTAGTGTGGAGAAGGGAGTTAAGGTGGCATAGGGGTACGACCATCCGTGTTTAAGAACTCCCGTGCTTCTTGTTTTGTTTTTGTTTTTTCCATCCCTTCTGTTATTCGCACCCATATTTCCCCGCCTCCCTCTTGTTGATGGCCGAAACCCAGTACCGTACTCTGAATGTAAGTTCCCCCCCCCCCCCTCCTCTCGGAAGGGATGCGTGGTCAATGGTCAAATGACTAAGGCAAGCAACAAATGAGTACGCCCCCCCC
>JBBMHQ010089640.1:0-15188 GCA_037834295.1 Postelsia palmaeformis | reverse complement strand
CTGAAGAGCTCGTGGCAGTCACCTGGGTAGGCCAAGCCAGTGAACATGCCAGTCACCGGAGTAATTCACACGGGATAGAAGACTACTAACTGCTGTAAGGTTCTTAACCTCCCATACCAGGTACATAGGAACACCACACTCTGAAGAGCTCGTGGCAGTCACCTGGGTAGGCCAAGCCAGTGAACATGCCAGTCACCGGAGTAATTCACACGGGATAAAAGGCTACTATTACGGGGCACATAATATAGTTAATAGGACCTGCGGCACACACAAAAACCTTTATACTTACCTATTTTTAGTAAGAATATTTGGCCCTATTAACTATCGCCCCCCGTAATAACTGCAGTAACGTTCTTAAGTAGCCCTCACGCTTCTTACGACGGGGCTCATGAGACATTGTAAATGGGGATCTATTGATAGCTGATAGCTTTGTATCAGTTTTTTTTTAACGCGTGCTGCGATAGGGGTACCGTACTGTAGCTCATATATGCGTAGCCAAAACATTTCCGGCTGTCAGAGGTCTTCATGTGGGTCACTATTAGTATACCCAAATCGTTGGAACAACATTGCGATACAGCAGTAGTGTTTTTGCATGTTGTTCGTTTTAGTCGGTTTGTGGGTGACTTAGTAGTGGCTTAGTACCTGTAGTAGTTTTTTTCGTTGCTAGCGATGCTGCTAATGATAGGTATTCACCGTGATACGTGAAAGAGCACTGTGGAACACTAACCGGCGATGAAACCAAAAATGTCTAAATCGTACAAATCATACGAACCGAACTAGCCAAGACAAGAACACAGAATCATACAAAACATACAAAGCATACCAATAGTTACTGGTATAAAACTCATACAAAACGGTAATACAAATCATACAAAGCGTATGACCACGCCAACCATACGGATCGTGCAGTGGGTGAAAATCATGCACAACAGGTTGGATTCAGGTCGGACTGGAACATCTAAGGTGCATTGTCGGATCGGAATATATCGTACCGGTACTATTTTCGGTATCCGTTGGATTTCTTCTTTCCGGGAGTGCTTCTGAGTGATCAACGTTGAGGCTCGTGCTGAACGTTGTCGGAGGTCAAGCGCAATGGCAGTGGTAACAGAAAAGTGATGATGCTGTAGTGATAATAACAACAATACAAATGAAAAGAGCGAAGATAGCAGCAAACTTGTATACATCATAGTGTGCATGCAGCAAGCAGTGTTTTTTTTTTAGTTTACGCCGCACGACGTATTTTTTCTCACTGTATGAAGTAGGCCGCCTTGATGGGCACGAGGGAGCCGAACTTGTTGTCGAAAAAGGAGATGGCCTGCTGCTTGAACTGGTCCCCGGCGGTTATCTTGGTCTCCTCCAAGACTTCTCTGGCGCCCCGCTTGTAGCTGCACATCGCACCACACACGGACACAAGAGACGAGGACCAAACTCAAACAACAAGGTTAACGTTTGGCTAGTGCTACGAGAGGGAGGGTGTACTCGATAGGAGAGATGTACTCGATATAATGCATGGCCGTAGTCGTATGACCATAGACCCTCGCATCCCTACAATGCCAGAACGGAGCATGTCGGCTTTCACCGACGAGGCAGATATTGCTTGCTTGCACCAAGCGCAAAGCGCCGTGAGGTGTCTCGACGAGTCGCATGAAGGGTGAGCTGCTTCCTACTAAGAACCGTTTGTGAGGCGGACTTTCGCATTATAATATGGGTCACAGCTCCAATGAGATACTCCGGAGTATTTAACTTCCGGTGTATCCAGTTCTAGAGGCAGCAACTTGGGAGTACTAAGTAACTGCCTCTTGGGTGCCTTGAACACTGCGTGATACGATCAACGTCCTTGTGCGGAGTAAATGTTATATACCTCGCACAAATGATCTAACTCGACAACCAGCTGTGGGCGATCGCCAAATAAATATTTACCAGGTATATATGTATTTTAAACGGCACCCTGGTTGTCTAGCTCACGTAGTGAGCGGTATGTTTCACAGTGTCGTTGCCAATCGACGATAACCCAACCTGGATGAAATAGAGGGGGAGGGGGATATGATGCCATCATTTTCATTACGGCGTCTGCCTTTATAGTATTATGATTATTTACTTTGCCACCCGACAATGTCCAGCATGATCTTCAGCATTGATCACTAGTAACTCTCCCGAAAGAAGAAAACCTCGGAAAAAAAAGGAAACCGACGCATAGTATTATAGTATGTATATGGACCGATCGGACGAATGGCCCGAGTTGCTCTGTACCTCACCCAAAACTGGGTTTAAGCAATGTTTCGGTGTCACGGCGGTGCATCACATCGTAAACAATACTTCTTATGTACAAAGAAATATCAATTGATGTACGCCTTCAAGTACGTAGAGCAGTTGCTCGGCCGAGTGCTTCCGAGAGGACTACCTGGAAGACACTAAGGACCAAAAAAGTGCCGCCCTCTAGCCTTCGAAATAATAGACAAAAATGTTGGTGTCTTTATAGTGGATATGTTACTATTAATATTTGTGTTTTCGTATTGCCTGGTAAAATGTTGTACATGGCATATACACCAGGTGTGAACTCGACGGACTGAGTGGCTGATAGACCCACCACGCGCCAGGTCTAACCTCGATCGATCAGGTGGCTGATAGAAATAGACGTGTCATGCGCCAGGCGTCAACTCGACCGCTTGAATGGCTTTGTAAGCGGGCGAGCGGGTGGTTGAGAAACCTTGGGTTAGTTCACGTTGCGTGGCCGCGGCTGGTGTTGTTAGGCTATATACAGCAGTATGCCTCCTGAATGCCAAGACAGCCCACAAAAAATGTCACAGACAGTGAAAGCTGGGGTAAGCCAGCGTACGATATTTGCATCCACATCAAAGGGGCGACAACGGGGACATCAACAAAGGCGAGACAAGCATGTGAGGCTGAGTCGTGACAGAAACCTTCGAGGCAGTAAGTCGATCGAAGTATTGTTCCACGCACTGCAACAAAATAACTGTACTCACGGTGGCAGGAAACATGGTATCACCGTACGTAGCGTCAATTAACGGGTCATAATGCTATGGATAATGCGACCCCCGGTAGAGTTGTTCAGCACATAAATCGCTGGAACTACAGCAGTACCACGTACAGCTTTGAAAACGAATTGCGCGGTACCGTACTCTTAAAGATATAGTAGTGTTTCCCTGTGCCCCGTGATGCAGTCGTTGTTTATCCTACCAAGTCCCTGACCGCACATCATCGTAAAATTACCGCAAAATCAAACAGACGCTTCGCCTCGTGTAAGTGTGTATATAGTTATTGTCTATCAAGTATTATGGCAGAGCCCTGAGAACCTTGCCGACCACGGCGCATAAAACCTAACTTTGTGACCCTCCTTCTGTGGGATATGAGTCCACATATATCTATCGAGAGCTAGTTGAGTCTTCAGCGATGCTGACCCCGGCCTAAGTTCAGGGGTGTACTCGTAGCTGTGGAGACATGGTTGATTAGACCCTTGTCTCCGCGAGGACATCAAAAGGGTGGGATACTCGCTGACTGTAAATACCCGGTGAGAGAAATGTGACAGTGCAAGTACGTGAACGATAGCCACCTTGACACTGTGCCGCTGAAGCTTAGATTGACTAAACCGTAGCTCTTACCCACGGGGATCTTCTCGTGCTTTGGTGGCGGGGGTCTGTTTAATGCAACTGCAGCCCCATTTGATGTGAGTCAGACACCAGAAATTCACGGCACCTCATAAATGAATCTTTATCTCGAATCCGCTGATCTCACTAAAATTGTCGACCTTTCGAAAGCAGTGTGACTGACTCCTTCTACGGTAGAGGTGGCGCATTTCCGCTGTGTTTTCTGATTGACGGGGTTCATTAACCCAAAACCGTCGCAAAGCCAATGTTGATTCGAATTATGGCGTTTTTGTACACTCGGGTCATGGGGTTATTAACCGGGATGCCAACTGAGTTTTGCCGAAGTCCGTTTTCGGGTGAAGTATGACGCTCCTTGACCATTTTAGGACTACTGCAGTCCCGTTTTGGTGGCAAACTGCTTGAAATTTGTACGCTTAGTCCCCAAATCGGGACTGCGGTTAAGTAAGCAGAGTAAGCAGCCTCGGACAATCAGTATTAGAGTGAACCTCTATCGTAGAACGCCTCTGTTGTTGTTGTCACATTAAGTCATCGCATTGAAACCTACCTGGGGCAGCAGCAGCAGTAGTGGTCCGTGGTCACAAGACATACTATGGAGTGAACACCTACCGCAAGAACAAGAGATAGCTGGCATACGTGCGCACGCATGGACTAAGTGGTGCGCCGAGGGGTGCACAAAAAAAAGAGAGAAAACGACACCACAGTCCTAGGAAGGTCAGAATTGGAAACAAACCGGGTCGCTGTGATCACAGGACGAAATAAGCAAAGACCATTTTTTTTCGTTTTTTGTTTTTTTTTTCGCTCGGTTCCAGAGACCCCCCCTACTTGTTTTTCGCTGGTTGAGGGGGGTCCTTGAAAAAAAGTTGACGTACGTATTGTTTCATGGGATCGCAACGGTCCGGTTTTTTGCCTCCAATACAGGCGGGGGGGGGGGGGAGTGAGGTGTCGGAATTATTTTTCGTGCGCCCTGGGTGTGCCGTAAGCCGCGTGCTACAAGAACAGAAGTGTTGTTTTCGGATCAATCAATTTCCGATGAATGGGGCGTCTAAAGGATACTGACAAAACTACCCAATATTACTGAAACTTCGTTCTCTTTTCACAAATATATTTCGCTGTGCACGGAAGCCATGGCATTGTCCATTGTAATATTTAGTTGTCGCTACAGTAGTCTTTAGAAAGCTCCAATACAATATTCGAGTATGGAGCACCAGAAAAACTGAGGGGCCTGTCTCTCACTGAAATCTGTAGTCCGGTCTTTCGAGCTTGCGCGAAGAGAACGCCTCCTCGTCTTTTTCTGAGTCGAACCCGAAGAAGCGGGCGGTGATGCCAATGTGGGGCGTGACGTGCTCTTGCACTGTAATGTAGCCCAGACCGTTCGATTCCATCAGCGGCTGCCACCTTCGCCCCCTCTTCAGCTAAGACGAGAACATAATAGGTAACAAACACACGGCGTACGTAACGGCGGGGGGAGGATCGGCGGAGTAGAAGGCCATGTCCGTTGTTTGTGTGGGAGCTTAGATCGGTGAGAAACCAATTGAGGTATAGGGTTAGGGTTAGGGTTGGGCAGATTAGGGTATGGCGGGTTAAAAACAGAGCAACGTCAGGGCCTAACCCATATCCGCAGTTTGGTTCGAGAGATTGCTGTAGATTGACGTATAGCGAAGTTGACGATGCCAACGATGTTCGGCTGCGGTAGGGCGCGCGGGATCGGCTTCAGGGTACATAAGAAAGTACGGACCGCGTTATTAAAATAATATCGACGTAGCTAAGTCGATCGCGCGTTAGGTGACATTTTCGTGGGAGAAGACACCAGAAATAAATATGGAGGGGGAGAGGAAGGAGACAGACGGATGGGGGGGTAGGGGGAGACCGCTTTTCAGTTACATCGGCTGACTTGTTTCGTGTTTCGCGTGTTTTACGTCCAGTCGCAAGAGGCTAACCTTGAGACTGAGACTGGTATCGTGGCAAGAGGCTAGCCTGCAGCTGTATCCTTCGAACGTGTTGCCTACAAACTTCATACCCCCACGGCACTTAAAATGATGATTTCATTTGTATTTCACAGTTCGCGGCATTAGTCAAGAATTTGGAAGTTAATATTTCAATCTGGGACTTACAGCTAAGCGCTTGTGCTCAACACGGAACTCCCACTTCGAATCATACCGGTATACAAAAGTTTAAGAGGGCATTCTCCACGTTGACATCACAACAGCAAGCCGCTAGCCTTGAGCAAAAGGAGAGACTATCAACTGCTGTCGCATGCTGTAGTGTGTGTGTCACCGACGACGCCATGCTAAAAGCCTTACCGTGTATTCACCTTGTGTATGCTGTTGATGGGCTGGTAAGGAGTCCACGAGTTGCCGGCCGAATCCGTCAAGGGAAAATCACTGAACGGGACACGATTGTACTCTCTGCTCATACTTCCATCGGCGTTCCATCCATCATTCTCGTCTAGGAACGCCAAAGTCTCGTCGAAGTACGCTTTCGCGAGCCCCCAGGGCTTGAATACGCTCTGCTCACCCTCCAGGATAAGCGACAGCGGGTGTCCTCTCTTCTCCATTTCAGCATTCAATGGATCGAAGCAGTAGGGCATGGTTCGGACACCGGCATAGGCGATCAAGTAGGTGATGGCTACACGTAAGTGAAGGTCGAAAAGTAGCTGAGCCTCGTCCCCGTCGTCCTCGCTCGGTTGGCAGCGCCGGCGAGAGTTGGACGTGTCCTTGTCGCCGAAGATGTCGATTGCCTTCTTGTTCGGATGGAACACGCTCGCAAGGGAGAATGCCGCCGTGTCAATGGCTGCACGGATGTGTGTATGACCGGACGGTGAGGGCGGACAGTGAGCGGCAGGTGGTGTCGGCAGTGGGGGTGGTGGGGGAGGTCAGCGGCGAGAATTTTCCGTGTCTAGCGGACAATGAGCTTTGCTTTGTGGCGGATACATGCTATAGTCACACATCGTTGACCGCCCATAACCGAACCGCTTCTATTCGTCACAAGTTACTTATTACTTGTCCCTAGTGTCTCATTGAATTACTATAGTGATGCACCCCAAGGCGCAATCGAAAGACTGATACAGCTGAGCCGCATTATCGGATTATTCCACGCGCGTCGACGAGGGAGAGGGCTGAAGTCTTTCCGCGACGAGAACTACCTTCCAAGGCAAGAAAGAGCCTTAGTGGCGAGGTGGAAGAAGGTTCCATCGAGCAATATTATTTCGGGCTTGAGTTACGATGTTATTAGGAAGGAAGGAAGAAAGGGTGAAAATGATTAACGAGGCGAACAAGAAAAACTACGAAGTGGATACTGCTGTGGGTGCTGTAACCATAACTCCAGTATTGCTGTAAATGTCGGGACGCGCGCTATACTGTACGACGGGGTTTTTGACCGAAAAACAGTTCTGCCTGCCGGGGCACCTCAGCTGAGGCCACTAACAGTATTATTACGGGGGGGCATAGGAAAGTAGGACGTACGTTGCACACGAAAAACCTATATATTCTTCGCAGCAATATTTGGTCATATTTACTATGGTCTCCCTCAATTGTTTGCCCACCATCCTTGGAACACTGCAGTAGTATCTGTTAAACAGGTTATAGCCTGTACCTGGTAGCAGTTGGTCATACTCGCCGCATTATCAGCATATATTTTGAGGTCAGTGGTGAGAACAGGGGCATATTATGTATGCAGGACAGGTCGTGCTACATAATATTCGAGGCAAGAGACAAAAAAAATAGGTGTACCCCCCCTGTAGCATGCGTCTGTCTCCGCCACGGCGCAAGGTCAACTACGGCACGACCCGTCACCATAGGAGTGTCTGCCATACACTATCCGACCACTTCAGGGCGTAGCAAAGTCAGACCAGTATGTCGGCCTGTGATGATGCTACAACAGTACAATGGTGTATGTACTGTGTGCACTGTAGTGCAGTACTGTACTGGAATTCATAGTTGATAGGGCTGTGAGCTGGCTGGCATTCACCTCTACGGACTCATCATGAAGTAGTCAGGTGGCGAAGGAAGTGGACTACAGCACTGTAATTAACCTATTAACTTTTTCTTTTTTTTTAATCCCCCGGCGGATTGGTAAAAACAAAGCTTGAGCATATTAACAGTACTGTTGTAGGGTGTTTGCGATAATGAGTAGGTTGGTTTTGAAACATATTTGAAACCGACGAATATGAGGAGCTGATTGGTTAAGCAGGTGAATCCGAAGGCCCCAGCCAATTAGACGATACTTCGATTGCTCACCAACCCTTAGAGTGACCCAACCCACGCATGCCCACCGCAGGTTTGAAACGCCGCTTTCCCCACAGCAATGATTGTGTCGTGGGTTGGGACTGCTATCATATAGACACAGTCCATGTATAGTACAAGAAACTCAACCGAACCAAATTATTCGTGAACCCCTTACGTATGTTCGAGGAATATTGGTACAAGTAATGCAGCGGGACCAAAGGTTCACGAGTTGGGTACCTATGTACGTGTGCTGTATACGATGCTTAGCTGCACCAAATGTAGTAGGACGTCGTCGAGAGTTCGTCGAGGCAGGCACGGCAAACGTGCGTTATGAAAGGCGTGGCCGGGCTCTGGGTTTTGCAATTTCGCGCATCGGACGACAGACAATCGATTATTACCTCAAGATCTAAACGTGCTAGGGAGGGCTGATGAGTCTACATGATATGCTGCAAGTCATGTTTTTGGGTGGGATCCGTACAATCTGCATGAGGTTTGCCGCACGGTTTCTCCGTGGGACCTGTTATACGTACAGTATACAAATCCTCCACGACACCTACATCATAACGACAGATCAGGATCTACCAGAGGTAAGTGATCTAGATGATATAAAGGGTTAGGGTTAGTGTCTACAAGTAAATATGTACGGCAGATCGAATATATGTCCGATATGTACAAGAAGCTGCACGGTCCACGTAATCTAGATACGTAATCCAGCCTATGTTATATACGGTAGTAGTAGTACTAGTTTATCTGCTCTGTGTTATGTTGTACATACATACGTCGCATGGAGACTTGGTCGGGAAGGGGTTCAGCAACGAGTGTTTTCATAGGCGGGACTGGACCACACGGCGTTCGCACTTTCAGAACTTCGCGAAAATTCACGAATCGGACAGATCGTCGATTAGTACTTCATGATTTAGACTAATATCCAGGCCAGGTACAATAAAATTTCTGGTATGTATGACCTGCGCGTACAGTAGATCATGTCGCCGGGTGGGCGCCGCATGCTCCGCTTCTTCTAGAACACTTTTCCCTGGGCTAGATCTGTGTTATGCGGATCCTTCATTCTGCTGTGCAGCACTGTTGTAAAAAACGATACACAAGCGTCGGACAGGTCACGATCTATTTTTCTAGACACAGATGATCGACAGATCATCTGTATCCGAAACTGTCGTTCTGAGGCCCTGCGCAGGGTCTGTGTAAGTACAGATCCAACCCACGAAACACGTGCTACCTGTCGGTAGATGATGCAGATTGTACGGCTCCCACCCGGCAACATAAGCTAGAGCATACAGATCATATCTGCCCTGAAAGAGCTTGATCGCCAAGTGGGGTATAGATGATCTATACATAGTGTGAACAACACACACAGACCAGTGAACCTTGCCAAAATAGAGGAGAGCAAGAAAAAGAGAGGCAGCAGTACTGTAGTACCAGTACAAGTGGGCCGCAGATCTATTAATAAGACATTATCTGTCTTTATATCAATGTCTACTAACTGTAGACGTTTTACATGTATCTCGGGGGGGACCGGACCAATGATGCGCCATGTATCTCAAATAATATGAATAGTATTAACAGTATACTGCGGCAACCGCTATTTTTGGTTTATACGGTGCGTGGATGGACTGACTTTTCGTCTACCCTCGTATAGCCCTCATATAAATAGCCCTCACTTTGATCCTGCCCTTCGCGTTACCCTTAACCTCTATGGTGGACGACAAGCACGGGCACTGATGAATGGGCCGAGTGTCGATGGATAGAAAGAACGACCGTAAGGATCGACAGCTGGACTGTTTTTCCTCGCTTCGCGGGAAATTCCCGGATCGCAGCATTTTGTTTCGCGTTTCGCGGATTTTTTTCAGCCAGCGAAAGTATTTACGGAAAAAATGGCTTCCCAGATCGCAAAAAAATGTCGCATCGTCGCAGAACATGGGCCGGGAGCGCAGTGTGAGCCGTGTGCGCCGTGTCGCCACTCAGCACTGTACATGATAGACCAGGGTCATTCCCAGGCTCAGCAATAGGCCATAGCTGGTCGCAGAGAGCGACGGGCATCACGAGAGCTCTATTATTCCAATCAAAAAAGCCGGCAGAGCCAAGATCAACACGAAATCGTCAGCTATCTCCAAGTCCTGGAGGGCCTTGTCGCGCAAGAAGCTGAGTGAAGCTACGCTCGCGAGGTACGGTCACATCTCTAGGAGTCGGGAAACTTGTAGCGACGCGATCGCGCGGACGGCCTTCGCGCGAACAGCTAGTTTAGGCGATTCGGTCAGATGGACGGGCGTTGCAACCTCACGAAACCTGATATCAGACGTGCCAGACGAGAATAGGACCCATCGCGTTTTTTCAACCTATCTGGCAGAATTTCGCTAAACGAGAAGAAACAAACCGGCTACGACAGAGGCCGCTGCTGTAGCAACACTCACCTGACAGCCTCAAAGTGCTCACCTCAGCAGGGTCTTTATACAGTACTAAGTCTTGTATTCGTATGATGTACGCTCTCACCTAACAGGTTCCTCATGGCGATAGGAGTCTCCACGCCAGCCGAGCATTCAGCCACGATGGGGATGATTGAAGTGAACGGATTGAAGGCCTCGTCCATCAGAGCCACCTTGATCACATCTAGGTCAAGCTCTCCAGCTACAGGAGTGCCGCCGACTTCGATGCCCTCAAGAGGCACGCACGCAGCGGTAGCAGGTGCTGTTGCGGCAGCCAAGGGAGTCCACCCGTTGAGGAGGGGGAAGGTGAAGCCCGACAGGCGGCACAACAGCAGCAGCAGTGCTCCGTGGGACTTCATCGTATCGAAAAAGTGAATCGGCTTGTTTGGGGGCTCGTAGTGATGGTGCGCCGCACCTGGCCTACGGAACAGGAACAACAAACAGCAGAAGGACAAGGAAACAATGAAAAGAAGAGGGTGTGCTGTGCTGCGTGATGAATCAGCTGCTGTGATACCCCCAAGGTGCTTCCTGCGTCTGGTGCTGTTGGGGCTGGCGTCGAATCAACTTCAGTTCTACCGGTACCCTGGCTATATGCGATACTGCTGTAGAATTGCGGCAAGATTTGGGCCGTGTGGTACGTGTAGATGTTCCGCGTTGATTGGTTGATCATTGCCCCGCCTTTCGGAACGAAAAACTAATGCCGTTCGGAAAGTTCTGCCGCGTTGGCATCCCGGCGTCTTTTGAGATGTAGGATAGAGGCATCCACGCATAGGATATGCCACAAAATACATCTCTAGATGGTGATCTACCGCTGCTGATCCCTTCCTTGAAGTGCATGGTATGTAGCTGGCTGTTCTTGAAAAACTGTATTGGCGGCCAGACAGAGATGTTGGTGACAAGAGATCCGAGTCGATATTTCATACCGGTAATTCCTGCCTGGCATCGGTACTCGTAGCTGGTAGGTGCAGAATAAATCCCTCACAAATATTATGTTTAAGAAAATGGATAAAAGAATTAAGTGAAAGGCCGGCAGAATTTCTTGTAAGACTTGAGGAGACAGGAAACAAACAGGTAACACAGCCAGTATCATGTCCTGGCACGAGCAGCAGCTAACAGCTGCAACAAACAACAAACAAGCGCAGTGCATCGCTGGCGAGTGGACCGAGTCATCGTTGCAAGGCGGCTTCATTTGAAGCCTGGGTAACTTCCTCTCGAGACTGGAGTATTAATATTAACAGTAACTTCATTCTAAACTACTACGCCTGGTGTGGTGTGCTTGGTGTTGATGAGATAGTGTGATCTGGCTGGCTGTTGTTACTATTTTCAATAGCAGTAAAGTCCGCCCTCAAAAGCAAAAACCTTACTTCGTGCAACACGAGATACCAGGTGGTATAATAGGACTAACTATTAATAGTATAATAGCGATCAATGTACCCAATCACGAGGGACCATACCAGGTGGTATCAAATAGGACCTACAAAAAAACCTACCGGTGTATATTTCCCTTTAAATTATCTAACAATATTTGGTCCTATTTAGGAAAACGTTGCGTACGTACCCTTTTTCGTCGGGTAAACCTTTCCGCGACACATGCGTTCCAATTCGCCGACGCCTGCCCGTCAGTAGTATTTTCCTGTTACTACTGGGTGATGGCTTTGTCTACTAATTTTATTATGGTATTAGTCGGTGTGGTCGGTGGTACCAGTTGGTGATGGCTAGTGGCTGCTGTGACCAATACACGGACGGGCAGCACAGTGGCAGCAGTAGTAGCAAAAAAAGGAGCAACAACAAAAATACTGTACCTGGTACTTGCAAGAGCTATTACTACTACTATAATAATGTACTACCTACGGCAGTTTCGGCTTTCTTTTGTTTGGCCAGCAATCGTCTTTCGATTGGTGCCGGTAGGCTGCACCTTTTCATCTCCCAGAATTATGTATTGCATTACATTGCATACTACCCGTTGGGGGTCCTCTGTTTCTCCGAAACTTCTTGGACCTTGGGGGGTGGGGCAGCCCTCTCTCTCTTGCTAGTTGGTTATAAGTTGCCAGTCCCATAAAATTGTGACATAATGCCTTCAAATACTATGTATGCGGGTTGTTTGTTTCTGATTTTGTTTTCCCGCCTTATGTCCCTGTCAGATGTGTGTTGTGTATATTTGCACACCTCAGGCAAATCACAATCTCGATACTCCAAATATTAGCCTACCTAACGTTATGAGGTGCTCCGGAGGATCTGTGAATATACTGCTACTTACTATTGTAGTGCGAATGAGTTCAACCAACGATGAAATATGTCCTGGATCGTACAGATTGTATGGCTTCCACCCGGCAACGTCAGCTAGATCATACAAATCACACAGATCATACAGGCGCATACCTTTATAGTGTCTGCACTGAAAAATCAAGAATCGAGTCGGGATCGATATGGTCTGTCCGAGGTGTACCTTTTTTACATTATTACACTCGCTTCTGGCATTTCAACCGGTCGACCCATTGACATCCATCCACAGCATCCAGTGTCCGTGATGGTCCGTTGCCTACAGTAGCTTGAGAGACGCAGGGCTTGTGGGCACAAAAATTGCGACCACCTTGCGAGACAGTAGAGACAGCACAGCGCAAACAAATGTTGTCAGGAAAGAGCAGGTACCTGTTTAAAAATTTATGGCGTTTGTTGTCAAAAGAGCGTCTGACGGAACATTTTTTATGTCGAGTCGGGAACGTTTCGACAGTTTCGCCACAGAGATCCTGAGTAACCTGGAGAATTACTTACAGTAGTAGTTATGTTCCATTTTTAGTGTTGCAACCATCACTCCTACTTTTTGTTTGCTCTCCGGACAAGCCGTGGTCACAGGAAGAAGTCTTCCCTTCTCCCCCCCTACACCTGCATGGATTATTACTACTGTTCATCTCGGAGAGGGTTCAGGATTCCTACCGCTCGTCGAATGTCATTTTTTTTTGCGAGCTCAGGCTCTCGCGCTTTCAGTTTCATTCAATGTCACGTTGCAGTGTCGAATCAGTGTTTCAAACCGGTACTTACTGGCAACCTTTGTTCAAAAGTCAATGATTAAAATGTCTCTGCTTGAATGCTTCGTTGACTCAAGCAAATCAAAGGGCCAATTCTGCTCGCGACGTCATGTCACTGTTGTGCAAACATCGGACGATTGGATGTTTCAATGCTTTAACGCCTCGACGATTCGATAGGTTCTTGCTGCCATCTGCTTTTGAATGCGACCGCAAATGCTCCCATGTTTCGATTCTCCGATTACTCAATGCTTTGGTTATTTGATGGTCCATACCTTCACTGCTCCAATGTTTTCGCACATGTCCGACAAATAGATCATCTACTGAGGATCCTATAACCTGTCGAAGTAAAATGTTGGTGTATAAGTACAAGTTCTGTATGCTGGATGAGCAATACAGGGGATCCAACCCAGTATCGTGCCTCAGACCACCATGCAGGTGAAACGGCTCCAAACCAGCAATATGAGCTACTATTACGGAGGAATATAGTTAATATGACCTACGGTCCATAGAAAAACCTATACATTTAACTATTTTTACTAACAATAATTGGTCCTATTAGCTATATTCCCCCGTAATAGAGACTGCTGTGAATAACACAAATCAGAAAAACATATGTCCTGGAATAAATACGAAGTGAGTAACTGTTTAAGATCATTAAGCGGCAATCGACTGTGTGGGTCCGAGGTGTAAATAAATAAATAAATGCTGCAGTTAGTTCTTCAATGCTTCATTGCTTCAAATCAGTGCTACAATATGCTGCGATGATGCTTCCACGCCTCAATGCTTCAATGCAGCAATGCCCCCGTACCCCCATCCATTGCTTTCGCCCATGGTACGGGTCTGCTAGCGCGTGTCACACAGGTTTCATCAATACGCCTTCCAAAAGATAAGGAGGAAGGTACCACAATGAAAGCGGCGAAACTGATCATATATAGCTACTTGTACCAAATTGCACTTTATACTGCGGCACCACAAACTGCTCACGAACAAAAACCCCTCTCGTTAAACAAATATTCTGCAGTACACGAAAGAGAAGAAAAACAAACGGCAGCAGGATGAGCAGCAGGAACAGCACCAGCGAACAGCAGCGACAAGCGTGCAGCAAGCAAACAGCATCAGCACACAGCATCAGAGCACCAGCAAGCAGTAGCAGCAGGAGGAGCAGGCGCAACACAAGGAGCAGCAGCATCGGCATTTGCAGCACTAGCAGCAGCAGCAGCAGTAAAAAAAGAACTCGCCAAGTGCTCCAAAAACAGCATCTAGCCGACAACCGCACCGAACATCAACATCGAACCTTAACTTGAGTACAAAATACAAGATAAAAAAACACGTCACCCGCTACCTCCTCTTCTTCGTACCCAACATATCGTCTAGACTACCTTCTTCCTTCCCTCCTGCATCCTGCTTATGATCATGAAACCATATTACTTCGGGTCGTAATACCATAATGCCATATTACGCAGCCATGCCCAACACTGCTCTACGGTAGCTCAACTTTGAGCTACAACCAGACGCCAGAAGAAAGCCAAGCCTGCCCGTTACCGTGCATCCTAGTCCAACTGAACTGCTTCGCGTCGGGGATGTGCGTGCTCACTATGATGCATGGCCGTAGTCGTATGACCTTCCGGGGGGAGGGGTTGGCTCGACTCTGCATACCCCGGGACCTCTACGACTACTGCACCGCGGGTTTCCCCTTGGTAGTGCATACATACTGGTGAGCGGAGAGTGGTGAACTTGGACTAACACCCTCTCCTTCCCCATATCTCCCGAGCGACGACATCAGCATCACCAACATAATTAGCCTACTGCCCTTCGCCCTCTCCCACATCTACGATCCACGACGATAGCAACACCAACAACGTCAGCCTTCATCTT